>JALIGW010000015.1:9833674-10046174 GCA_023053685.1 Diadophis punctatus similis
GCTAGTGACTTGCTTGGCCTTATAGGCTCTTCCCTCTTTGCTGCAAACAGGTAAATTGCTGGAAGACAGAGGCCAAAGGGTGGGGGTGGCTGGCTGGCTGGGGCTACATTCGGTGTATGAGACGCACCCAGTAGTGGGTTCCTACCGGTGTGCTCTCGGCTGTTCTTTGCCGCCGAGCCGAAGACGCTGGCGGCGTTTGCGGCGCGGGGCTTCTCCCGCCCGCTTTCCCGGGACGCCGGGATGCCGCCATTTGTTTGCGCCATGCTTGCGCAGAGGGCAGAAGAACGCAAATGGCGGCATCCCGGCGTCCTGGGAAAGCGGGCGGGGGAAGCCCCGCGCCGCGAACGCCGCCAGCTTCTTCGGCTCGGCGGCGAAGAACAGCCGAGAGCGCACTGGTAGGAACCCACTACTGGACGCACCCAAGTTTTCACCCTCTTTTTTGGGGTGAAAAGGTGCGTCTTATACTCCGAAAAATACGGTATATACAGGGCGTTGGTGCTCAAATTAAGAGAATAAAAATACTCTGGCTCCCTGACATTTGGAAACACCTCCTTAATTTTTATTTTTAAAGTGCCCCTTTGTTTTGACTAAAAGGGAAAAAGAACAGAATGGTAAAACCTGTAGATATCCTTGAATTCCCCTCTCTGAAGTGTTACAATTTCATTTTTCTCTGATATGGATGCCTTTAATGTATGGTCCTTGTGATTTTTCCTTGAAATCCCTCTGAAACTTTGTGGCTCTGCAACTCTTCCTTGAAAGGGCATTCTGTTTCCTAGACTTCTGAAGCTGTCTGAATTTTAAATGGTCCTACTGCAGGATTTATTTCATCTATATAGATAAATAAGCATAGGCTTCATGCCAAATACAAGTAAAGGATATAGTAAAATAAAAAACACCCAAATGCTACAGTTTAATGGTTCTGCCTTAAGTTGCATAACGGTAACAATGGCATCCAACTGACATAGCTATTCTGATATGGGTGAAAAGTACTCTGAGGATAATATTATCATATTTTATTTCATATAAGGTATTGTGGTCTAAAGTCTGTATATCTAAACTAGAACTGTTAAAAGTAAACTCTGCACAACAAATTTCTTCACCCTGTTAATCGCTTAATCATGCAAATATGTTCCTCTGTTCAGCTGCATCTTATCCCTAAATTGCTATTTCTTTCTTCTTCCACTATTAAGCATTCAAGAATAATCCCAGCCAAATCAGGGATCCTGCACATGAACAGATCACAGCAGTAACTACCCAAAGGTATCCGAGTATTTTGTAGTAGTCTTGGTCAACGTTTATCAACATTTGGGGAGGGGATGTAGCTCAGTGGTAGAGCGCGTGCTTTGCATGTATGAGGTCCCGGGTTCAATCCCCGGCATCTCCACATTTTAATTTTCTGACAGTGAGAACAATCAACCAATGGAACAGAAGTTGCCTTCAGAAGTTGTGGGAGCTTCATCACTGGAGGCTTTCAAGAAGAGATTGGACTGCCATTTGTCAGAAATGGTGCAGGGTCTCCTGCTTGGGTGGGGGGTTGGACTAGGTAACCTACAAGGTCCCTTCCAATCTGTAAAACCTGAAAGTGTAAGACACATTTTTCATAAGGCTGATGGAACTTCTTTACAACTGGAAGGCAATTTTTATTTAACACTGTGAAAGTTGATTTGGATTTATCCACCACAGATAAGATTTAATTCCTGGGTTGTTTAGTCATGTGCAACTAATTTTTTTTCTGTAATCTGTCTCTGTCTTCTCATTCCCTCCATCTTTCATATGAAAAATGCTGAAAATGAAAATTTCAAAATCCTGCCCAGATGCATCAATTGCAAGACCAACCCTACCCATTGCATATCAGCTGGTCTATCAAGAAAACCTCCACGAAGCCTCTCAAGTCACAGTTCCCATCCATACGAAAATCGCATCTTTTCTGCCACTTACCAGGTTATCATTCCTGAAATGTCTACCATACTTTCCCACCGCCAAGAAACACAGCCCTCCCTTCTCCCCAAAAGTCAATCATCCCTGCCACATGCATTATTCAGCAAAGGCTGGTTCCTCTGCATCTTTGAAAGTTGGCTTATCCACTAAAGCTGCAATTAGTTCTTATAGATGATTACATATTTTTCCCCCTCTGATCCCAGATTAAGGCCGAATCAAGGCAATGGGACCAGCGACATGGAAAATCTGCAGCTCTGAGCCCACAAAGTCTTCAAATTCCATGGTCAATTACTGAACAAGTCAACGAACCAGCTGAAATTATTTCTCTTCTACAGGAGTCTTAATCGCCATATCTTCCAGCTTAAAATGTAAGCATGCGTTTCAAATCACTTACTGGGCAAGCATTCCTATTTACCTTATTTAAGGAGAGATACCACCTAGAATATTAGGTTTCTTGATTAGTCATGTCGGCTTTTGTAAGACCATCCTTTAAAAAAAAGCTACATTTTGCTCGGTGTGATTTATTTTGGAGTAGGACTGCGTAAAAATGCCTTGCAACTTCTGTGTCAACAACCTTGGAAATTTAGCAAAATACAGCACCCATAGCCCTTCAAGAATTTGGGTTAAAATATTGCTATTCTCTCGGTTCCATATCTGAATCCTCCTTTTTCTGGGAGCTGTTCCAAAGTCCACTCTGCTTTTGATAAATTTGTACTTTTATACGAGTGGGCACAGCAAATTCTTACCACATTTCAATCTTGTTATATCAAATAATTTATATTCCTTCTACAATAGTAATCATAGTATAAATATTTATGGAGCCCCAACATGACAAGAGACCAAAAAAAAAAAGCTTTAGGATGCAATGTCACTGTAAGTGAATCATCCATTTGAAAAAACAAAAAGAATAGTCAGAATGAAATAATATCACAAATAAAATTGATTAAAATATAAAAACAGAGGTGTGTTTTTCACAAAACCCCAGCATTTGGTTTAGTTTTGTCTACAGAATTTATGTACACTTGTCCAAATAAGCCATTACCAGGCATTCTTTATTTATTTGGAGTTGTGTGGGATATATCATTTATTACGAGATTCCTTCCATTTCTTTGGAGGTTTTATCTGTGGTGTAGGTTCACTTCATCTGCCATCCAAAACTTAAGCCTCATCCTTGAGGAAATGTGTGAGAATCAGGTTTTAAAAATGAATATGACAGATCGTATTTACCAATATTCATATTTTTATTCATTAAGGGGCTGAAAAAGTGTGAAACATACAACATTCACATGCACAAGGTGGTAAAACTGATAATTCCATTCATTGAGATGCATGGCTTTGAATGTTCAATTATTATATTCGAAGTTTCAATCTCTTTGGATTCCACCATATTTCTGTACCAAATCGGCATCAGGCAGACTCCTAAATGTTTAATGCAATCAGATAACGATGCAAATTTAGTGGAGTTTCCATATATAATGTAGTCTTTATTTAAGTCTTTATTTATTCAATTGCAGAATAAGATGTCAAAGTAACAAGATCAGAATGTTTTTCCTTTCTTTTGGAGATATTTGGGGGTTATTCTTTTTCTATGCAAAAATTACCTGGAGGCTTCCATTATAATTTTGGCAAAGTTTCCACTTCAAATGCAAGAAACTATGGCACAGCTTTTCAGTTATTGTGCTTGGAATAGGCTCCAGGAATTGGAGGAAAAAAGATAAAGGTAATGATTCCCCCTGTCCAGTTTGTCTGACTCTAAAGGGCTATCTCATCTCTGTTTTCTTAGCCAAGGGAGCCGGTATCCTGCGAAGATACTTCTGTGGTCATGTGGCCAGCATGACTATATGCTGAGATGCACAGAAAGAAAAGCTTGCTAATTTATAGATGTCTTCCAAACAATTCTGTTTTAAAATCAGTTAGATAGATGATAGGTAGGTAGGTAGAAGACAGACAGACAGACAGACAGACAGACAGACAGACAGACAGACAGACAGACAGACAGACAGACAGACAGACAGACAGAGATGATAGATGATAGATGATAGATGATAGATGTAGATAGATAGATAGATAGATAGATAGATAGATAGATAGATAGATAGATAGATAGATAGATAGATAGATAGATAGATAGATAGATAGATAGATAATCGATTGATGGATGGATGATGGGTGGATGGGTGGATAGGTACATAGAGATAGCAATAGCAATAGCACTTAGACTTATATACTGCTTCATAGTGCTTTACAGCCCTCTCTAAGTAGTTTACAGAGTCAGCATATTGCCCCCAACAATTTGGGTGCTCATTTTACCCACCTCGGAAGGATGGAAGGCTGAGTCAACCTTGAGCCGGTGAGATTTGAACCACCGAACTGCAGCTAGCAGTCAGCTGAAGTACCTTGCAGTGCTGCACTCTAACCACTATGCCACCTCGGCTCGGATAGATAGGTAGATGATAGATAGATAGATAGATAGATAGATAGATAGATAGATAGATAGATAGATAGATAGATAGATAGATAGATGGATGGATGGATGGATGGATGGATGGATGGATGGATGGATGGATGGATGGATGGATGGACGGACGGACCGACGGACGGACGGACGGACAGACAGACAGACAGACAGACAGACAGACAGACAAAGGGAATATATTACACAAAAGCATATTTAGGTTTATTATTTAGACCACCCATAACTCAGTATACAAAACAAGGTAGTACTTTCAATTAGCTGGAGGAGACAAGGAGATTAACTTACTTATTGTTTCTTGTGTTCCTTCCTCCCAGAAAACTCAAAAGATTCCCTGTCAATTTATTTTTAATAACATCCCATGAACCAGAGGAAGGAAGAAAAAGGTTAACCTTTCAAGAGAATTTTCAAGACCAACAACCTCTTCATTCTTTCATTAAAGGGTTTTAATATTCAAGCGTAGTTATCAGAATTGTTACATCAGAGCATTTTTGAAATTGCTACATAGGTATATCTCATTCTTCGTCTGCCCCCTGCGACAATCATATTTACACCTACAACAAAATAATTCTTCTGGGTCTAACAGAAAAATAAAATCATTCAGGCAGAGCAGAGGATTATCTGGCAGTCCAAAGCACTTAAAGGCTCGCCTAATTCTGAGCTATATGGTATACTCATTTCAACTCTTCACTTACTAACTTGTAATCTACAGAAACTACATTTCCTGCTCTTTTAAAGATGTTATTGCAGCTTTACCTAAAAATAATATGCGGGAGGGTGGGATATATCCTTGTCCAAAGCCCATATACCTACTTTTTTTTCTCTCCTGCTCATATTCGTTGATAGGCTTTTAGTGAGTTTAAGGGAAAATATTACCCTTAATGTAGATATACACCCAGTGAGACCTCTCGAGACAAGAGGCTTTATTGTTCCAAAGAAAAACCCCGTTAATTGAATGAAAAGAGTCGGATTATATTTCATGCCTCACCAAGGAGCAGATAATGGAAATCTTTTGCTTACACACCCCAAAGACACATTTCTCAAAGAAAGGAAGAAGAAAGAAGAAATGGTTTAAACTTATCTTTGATAGCCTAAACTTCAGGGTGGTTACCAGTGGCAAAGGGAGGACAAAACTCCATGTATATTTAGCACACGAAGAAATGGTCTGACTCCATTCAGGAATGATGGTAAACAGATACCTTGTTCTGAAACACAAAGAACAATAAATACTCCAATGAAATATACAAGATTTATACACACATGGCTAGGGTAAAGTGGCTAGCTTTAAAAAAGGGGTGTCTTCCATTGGAAATACAGCGTAGAATCAGAATGTATTTTAGAACAGTCATCCTTCAACCCTAGTTTTTTTGCTGGCAGGGAATTGTGAATTTGTTAGTGTGATACAGCTAAAACATGCACAATTTATTTACACTATTAACAATGCACAAATAATGCATACCCATTCCAAACTATTGCAAATCACCGTTCCACTTGGAACACTCCAATTCTCCATTTCTCAGTTAAAATTCGTAAACCTGTCCCGTTTTATTTTTGCCCGGTTCCTCAGTTTTGTAAATCTATCAAATTTGATTCAGCAAAATTGAGGTTTCTTTTTAAATAGTGCATACTAAAGATTGTTTGAGTTTTGGCACATGCTTCCCTAAAATCTGTACTTTACAATTTTGTCTAACATACACAGGGATTTGCTTACAAGTAATTATTAAAACATCATGTATCTTAATTAATGCGCCATATGGTTTATTTTAATTGTTCATAGTATTGTATAATCATCTGTCTGTTGTAAAACGACATGGGAATCATGATTTTGAAGGGCTGCATAGAATATATTTACATTTATATTTATATTTCTGGTCTTTGCTTCTGCGCATGCACAGAAGCCAAGTTTTCGACACTGCGCATGCGCTGCCATCTTGTTTTCTGCTCTCTTTTTTTGCTATTTTCTGCTGGGTTTTTTTGCTGAGTTTCTGGCACTGTACATGCGTGCGTGAAGCGCACACGCATGGCATGGCCGTGCGGCATGCAATGCGCGCAGCCACGCAGTGCGGGAGGAAGCAAACCGGCAGCGAGGTAAGTTAGAACCCACCCCTGGTATAAACCTGTCTTAATATTCACGTACATGTGCTCTTATAAGTGTATTACATTGCAAATTTCAACAACGTGATAAATTTGTATGTGAAGTAAAGTTAAGTACACGCAGTCATTAAAATATGAATTAAGTAAGTTTGTAGTGAAATGCAAAGCAAACACATTTCTTCCCATCTACTGTTAGAAAAAAAAATCTGAGGATGGGAACTGTTCTTATGAGGGAATTTTAAAATGTAACATTGTACAGACAAGATCTTATCCAGTAGAGCATTGAGAGTTGTGTTCCATAACTGGATGATGGTGAGAATAAAATGAAATGTTCCTCTGAGTTCCCCACACCCCACCCATCTCCTCCTTACAGAGCTTACAGATTAATAGAGTTGGGAGGGACCTTATAGGTCATCTAGTCCAACCCCCGCCCAAGCAGGAGACCCTACACCATTTCTGACAGCTGGCAGTCCAGTTCTCTTCTTGAAAGCTTCCAGTGATGAAGCTCCCAAAACTTCCAAAGGCAACTTCTGTTCCATTGGTTGATTGTTCTCAAACTTTCAGTCAGAAAGTTCCTCCTTATTTCCAGGTTGAACCTCTCCTTGATCAGTTTCCATCTATTATTCCTTGTCTGGCCTTCAGGTGCTTTGGAAAATAGCTTGACCCCGCTCCTCTCTGTGTCAGCCCTTCAAATATTGGAACACTGCTATCCTGTCTCCCCTGGTCCTTCTCTTCACAAGACTAGCCATGCCCAGTTCCTGTAACCCTAACCCTAACCCTCTTAGACTTCTTTCCATCATTCTGAAACTCCCTGATTGCCATCTTGGGAAGCCCAGGAGAAAAGATTCTTTGGGAGTTTTAGCATTTTAACGGTTTTGGTATTCAGTTTACATGTTCTTCAGCAGGTTTCAGAATTTGATATGTCATTGATACATTTTTTGCAAGCCACCTAAAGCTACTGCAATGAGTGGCATAAATATTGATAAGTTATAAGTAAAGAAAAATGCCTACCCATCAGATTTAATGGAAGCATAGCAAACCAGGGACATTGAAGATCACCAGAAATGACTATAAAATGCTCTTGGTCATCTTCAATCAAGGGGAAGCTCTGTTTATCCCCTTGATACAGAAAGAAAGAAAGAAAGAAAGAAAGAAAGAAAGAAAGAAAGAAAGAAAGAAAGAAAGAAAGAAAGAAAGAAAGAAAGAAAGAAAGAAAGAAAGAAAGATGGAAAGATGGAAAGAAAGAGGGAGGGAGGGAGGGAGGGAGGGAGGGAGGAAGGAAGGAAGGAAGGAAGGAAGGAAGGAAGGAAGGAAGGAAGGAAGGAAGGAAGGAAGGAAGGGGACTATTACCACTTCACTGTCATGGAGACTTTCCCTGAAGACCATATTTTCCTTGGAAGGAAATTCTTTTAGGATCCAATCTGGATTGGTCACCAGGACCAGAGGTTTACTCCGAGCTTTCAGACTCATGCTGGAGCCTGTTCTCAGGAAAGTTGTATCTCACTGGAATGTGTGAGAGAGAAGTTCCCTGAGGATGGGCTCTAGCACAAGTGTTGTGGCCCACCAGCAGCCCGTGCAGCTGGTAGCGGATCCCGCTCGAGAAGAGGCCAAAATGGTGATATGTCAGCGGCCTGTGCAGCTGGCACCCGAGTCGGACAGTGAGGTGAGGGCTCGGTGCCAGAGGCGGAGATTCAGCCAGGGCCTTCAGAACCTCCAGCACCTCATATCAGTGATGAGGAAGAAGAGGAGGAGCCTATTCTCAATGCACGGGAATGCAGAGCTGCCAAAAGGCAGGAATGGTTCCTCAGGAGGAGGTCTCCTTGGGAGTAGGATTGGGGCTAATTGGCCACTCCCTTAGCCTATTTAAGGGATGACGATGACAGCAAAAACTCTGTAGGAAACAACTTTCGTTGGTTCATGTGCCTTCGTGTTTTTGAAAATGTCTGCTCAGCTTATCTGTTTTGGCATTCTTCCTGCAGAATGCTTCTAGGCATTTTGCCAACCTTTGTAAGGTTCTTGAGATATCCAAGACTATTTGCTTAGACTTAATTTATGACTTTATGGACTTCTGCTAGCTGTTAATGCAGTTTAATTAACAGATGGTTTTTCAGAAAAGACGGCTTTAACCTGTGTTTGTGTGTGCCAACTACTAAGCAAGCTTATTAGAAGTCGTTAATTGAGTAAACATAGGTTTGAACAAACTGCATATTCTTTCTGGTCTGTAGCTGAGGCAGAACAACGAGTCCAAAAACTCGGAAGACTAAACTTCTGGTCCCAATGACTGACCCAGATTGGATCTTGCAACATTATCCCGGAACACGTATATTTGCTTTCATTCATGACTAATTCTTTCATCAAAAGTAATGAGAATGATGGGATTTTTAAAAAAGCAGGAGAAATGTCTGGCAGGTAATAAAAGGTTTTTATCATAAGACAAGGGATTGGAAATGAGCATTCTGGCTTGGTCTGTGATCGTAGCACATTCTCTGAACCGATATTTATTCTGAAATCCTAAATCATGCTGAAAATGTGACAATAAATTACCCAGAGGGCTTATACTTTGCAAATACTTTACCATGTGTTCCAGTGACACCTTCCTCCAAACAGTATAAATCGTTTTGGTGGAGGCGATTGCATTCTTGTTTCCGAGTCAGACTGCAATGGAAAGTCTGTTTAATTGTTTAAGTGGCATGGAGAAACATTTGCTGACTGTTCAAGCACATTATTTTCAAAGATAATATCAGTGACTGACATTTAGACAAGGTTCGGGGCAGCATTGATATGCCTGTTGATTAACCAGAAAACATAGAAGTGATTCAGACTTGTCTGGCCTGTTACAAGATCAGACACAAAACCTTCCCCCCCCCCCACCGCATTGGCTACCTCCTCAGGGCTACATCATTGCATTTTTGGAGATATTGCTTCTGCCATGGAAGAGCTTAGCAACCTCCGACATCACTTTACAGAAGTGTCTGTCTGTCTGTCTGTCTGTCTAAATTCTGCCTGGCCCAGCTTTTGTCCAATATTCTGCCAGGGTTGAATCATACCAACTCAGACAACTTCCAAAGGCAACTGTTTCATTGTTTAGTAGTTCACAGAGTCAGGAAATTCCTTCTTATTTCAACTTTGGAACTCCTTCTCCTTCTTCTTCTTTTTTTAGATTTTTTATTTTTAAATGTACATCAATATCAATACATGAACAGTGTGGCCCTTGGGTATAATTCATTTTGATAAAAGGTAAAAACATATGTGCTAGTCATTCCCGGCTCTAGGGGGCGGTGCACATCTCCATTTCAAAGCTGAAGAGCCAGCGCTGTCCAAAGATGTCTCCGTGGTCATGTGGCCGGCATGACTAAGTGCCAAAGGCACACGGAACGCTGTTACCTTCCCACCAAAGGTGGTGCCTATTTTTCTACTTGCATTTTTACATGCTTTCGAACTGCTAGGTTGGCAGAAGCTGGGACAAGTAACGGGAGCTCACCCCGTTATGCAACACTAGGGATTCAAACCGCTGAACTGCCAACCTTTCGATCGACAAGTTCAGCATCTTAGTCACTGAGCCACTGTGTCCCTTAATTTTGTATCATTTTGATACAAACATCAATAATGATAGCAATAGCAATAGCACTTAGACTTATACACTGCTTCACAGTGCTTTACAGCCCTCTCTAAGCGGTTTACAGAGTCAGCATATTGCCCCCAACAATCTTTCCCCTGCCTGCCTGGACTCTGCCATTTGTGTTCTTTTGCCCTGCGCAAGCAGAACGCTTTGCACATGCGCAGAGGGCAAAAGAACACAAATGGCGACGTCTAGGCGGGCGGGGGAAAGCGGGTGGGGGAAGGCCCGCACCGCGAACGCCACCGGCTTCTTCGGTTCTGCGGCAACCAACAGGTAAGAGCGTACCGGCAGGAACCCACCTCTGAGAGACTGTGCTGCTTTGCAATATTTCACGTGTAAGTCCCACTCATTTAAAAAAACCCATATACTTCCTTGATATGGTCACTTACCTAGCTTGAAATGCTCACTTAATATATAATACAGTACAGGCAGCCAGTGGTGGGTTGCTACCGGTTCGCCCCGGATCAGGCGAACCGGTAGCGGTGGTGGCAGGAGGCTCCAGCCACCCGCCCGGACGTCATCAAAAATGCTCTGCACATGCGCAGAAGATTCCCAAACCGGTAGCAGAGGTAAGTGAAACCCACTACTGCAGGCAGCCATTGGATCAAGATGGTGACCTGAGACTCTAGGCTGAAAATTGATATTTGATATTTGAGCATCTGCTTTTAATCCTGGCCGGTCTCTTTTCCTAGATAAAGGCAATAGTTGTTCTGCATATGCTTTAAATGCCTCTATGGGGGAGGCCATCAGTTTCAGTTTTCCCATGTTACTGTCTTTTTCTGCTGTCAGGATAATCATCTGTTCCAAACCTCTTTTAAGTGTATTGTCTTGGCTTCTTCAGACCCATTCTTTTTTTCTTCTTCTTTTTTCTTTGCATTGTGATTCAGCATGTGGTGTTACAGATGCACATAGAGAAGAACTGGATTTGCTTCCTAGCCATCTGTAAGCTAGAAAACATTTCCTTAAATTTCAGCGTGGGGGGAAAATAGACCATGCTTGTGTTGGAAGTTATAAACAGGACGGTGGTTGAGAAGGTTCATTTAGTAAGTTCAGACCCTATGCTAGACGTCTACCTTACAGTTGTTGAAAATAATCAGAGAAGACAGACAGTGTTAATCACTTACTGATGCTTGTTCCCTTCTGTGGTTTTGGCAAGTGCAAAAAGACAAATTCCCATGGTTTAAGAAAGAAGGAAATATATTTTGGAAGATAAAAAGCCTCTTATTAACAGCCCCGATCCTTAACATCCTCTGCTGGCATAAACACTGTTCATTGGGAATAGTTCAGTGGTACATTCTGGATATAGAAGGTCTTACTTTAATCTATAGCATTTCCAGGAAAGAATGGGAAAATTCCTAGCCTGAAACTCTATGGAGATGATGCCCCTTGGTGTCTCTAATTATTGGAGAGTAATGGGCACTTTTGGGGTAATGGGTATATTACCCATTATCCTCCGGGTCCCGTCGGCCAAGCAATGCCGGCTGGCGGGCCCTAGGGGGCGGGCCTTCTCTGTGGCGGGCCCGGCGCTCTGGAACCAACTTCCCCCACAGACCCGAACTATTCCCACCCTGCTGGCCTTCCGAAAAGCCGTTAAGACATGGCTCTTCCTGCAGGCTGGGGGTAGAGCCTAATC
The DNA here is from genome assembly GCA_023053685.1 of Diadophis punctatus similis. NCBI lineage: Eukaryota > Metazoa > Chordata > Lepidosauria > Squamata > Dipsadidae > Diadophis > Diadophis punctatus. Next base: position 9,845,432 of record JALIGW010000015.1, read on the forward strand.
CATTTGAGCTCTCCCCCGGGTATGTCTGATTGTTGGATGGTTTTTTTTAATTATGAATTTTTAATTTTTATATTTGCTTTTAATGTAACGTTTATTATTGGTGATTCTTGTATCTTTTCTCTGTTGTACGCCGCCCTGAGTCCCTCGGGAGTTGGGCGGCATATAAGAAAACCGTAATAAATAAATAAATAAATCAATATTTGGGGGGATAAAGGAAAGTAACTTTAAGTAATTGCCCCCACCTTACTGGCCTTCCGGAAAGCCGTTAAGACCTGGCTCTTCCGGCAGGCCTGGGGCCAATGACCCTTCGACGAGGTCTTTTTAGATCGGCCCATGTATGCATGTGTGATTGAAAGATCATTTTTAGATATGGATTGTATTTTAATATTTTTAATATGTTTTTTATTTGATTATATGTTTTTACTTGTTGTTAGCCTCCCAGAGTCCCCTGGGAGTTGGGCGGCATAGAAATTTTATTATTAAATTATTATTAAACTTGGAATATTAGTATGAATAGGCTATGAGAAATACAGATAGTCCTTGACTTACAACAGTTCATTTAGTGACCATTCAAAGTTACAATGGTCACTGAAAAAAGTGACTCACTCGGTTATATACACTTATAACCGCTGCAGCAGCCCCATGGTCACGTGATCAAAATTCAGATCCTTGGTAACTGGCTCACATTTATGACGGTTGCACTGTCCCCAGGTCATGAGATCCCATTTTGCGACCTTCTGACAAGCAAAGTCAAGGGGGAAGCCAGATTCATTTAACAACCGGGTCACTCACTTAAAAACTGCAGTGATTCACTTAACATCTGAGCCATGGTGGCACAATGGTTAGAGTGCAGTCCTGCAGGCTACTTCTGCTTACTGCCGGCTGCCAGCAATTTGGCAGTTCGAATCTCACCGGTTCAAGGTTGACTCAGCCTTCCATCCTTCCGAGGTCGGTAAAATGAGGACCCAGATTGTTGGGGGCTGACTCTGTAAAGCACTATGAAGCGGTATATAAGTCTAAAGCAGAGGTCTTCAAACTAGCCCTACATTGGCTTGGTAGACTGGCCCCCTCATTTGGTTGGTGGAGATCATGTAGATTGGTCCCATCATCAGCTGTCAAAAGGTGGTCAGCTGCCATCAAGCTGGTAAGAAGTTGGAAGCTGTACCCACTCCCACTGCATTTTTTCCTGTCCTTGGTCATTCTGTTTCTCTAGGTAAGGAAATATCTCTGAAATGATGACCCAACGGGTCTCCAAGTTTCCTTTAAACATGAAATCCGACATCAATAATTCTAACAAATTATGTAATTCGTTGGTAAATAGATAAATACAACATGCTTACTTGGGCGAATGGCACAAGGACTTGCTTGTTTGATGCAAACATAATGCAGTTCTAAAGGCCCACATAGCCCATCCTTGAAAGAAAGAGTTAGAGAAGAGAGCAGGCTAAACTCAATAATGATCACTCAATACTTCTCAAAGAATTCAGCAGCAAAGCCTTAAAACATACCACTTTTACCCTAATTACCCAAGTACACAAGGAAAATCTACTGTATAGATCCGTGATGGCAAACCTATGGCACGCGTGCCACAGGTGGCACGCCGAGCCATATCTGCCAGCAAGTGAGCCGTTGCCCTAGCTCAGCTCCAGCGCGCATGTGTGTGCCCACCAGCTGATTTTTGGCTCACACGGAGGCTCTGGGAGGGCAATTTCCGCCTCCGGAGGGCCTCCAGAGTGGCGGTGGGAATGTTTTTGCCTTCCCCAAGCTCCAAGAAAGCCTCTGGAGCCTGTGGAGGGCGAAAAAACGGGCCTACCAAGCCCACTGGAAGTTGGGAAATGGGGAAGTGTGTGTGTGGGGGGGTCCTGCACGCATGTGCGGGGGGGTGAGTGGGGGGGCTTTGAATTATGGGTATGGGCACGCAAGCACGTGGGACAGCACGCACGCGCACTATTTCGGCACCCAAGGAAAAAAAGGTTCGCCATCACTGGTATAGATGTTGCAAAGCAAGATAGATTGTGGAAAATATGGATTGAACTGGAATAATAATAACTTATAAATTCATCTCATGGAAGAAGAGAAACATGGTTTTCAGATCTGAACCTTTGGATTTTAGCAGAAGAACCAATTCACTAAAGGAGCAAAGGAAGTTCAAAAGGACCAGTCCAAACATGGATATATTTCATGCTTTGTAGAGATTTCAACCCAAGCGAAGGTTAAAAAAAAAAAGCTTTTTAGATCGTAATCTGCAGTTCCCCATAATCTTGGAACAGATATATTGAGATCAAATTATTTGTCCAATGTCACCCAAGCTATAGGCTGCCTGTAGGATCACCAGACTATGTACTATGTGGGGGATTTGGAATAGGTTGCCAGTATAATAGGAAATGACTGCTTATACACTGAGATGTTGATATTGAGATGCCCCTTGGTGAAAACCTGAAGGCTTTGTCTGATTTTCACATATGCATCAGGGATAAAACTGGGAGAACCCTTTCCTACACATATATGTAATTGTGTGGTTTGTTCTGGACCCAATGTACTTCAGCTTTCCATCTGACTGAGCGCGATCTGCAAGATTGAGCTTGTTTTGAGACAATAGCAAACCATAAATGGCAATTTTATGAGAGGAACCATTAAATTTAATATCCCTGGGGGAGATTAAGCAATACCCTTCAAAATCAGTTGGTTTCATTGCTTCTGAAAGAATGGCATATGTCCAATATTACAAGGCCCTCATGTGCATCACCCATTGCTTTTCTGCCATAACACTCAATAAAACTCAGTACATCTTTTTTATTTTCTTTGCTTTCATATTGTGGGGAATATTTTTTTTAAATTCTAAACAGTCTGGACTGTTTTTAACTTCTGAGTCTGACTATTACTCCCGTTCAAAACTGCCTTTAAGAATGTAGGTCACACCATATTAAATTAGCTGGGGGTGCAATAATGTAACAACAGTATTAAAAACGGTGCTTTGCACATTTTTTTTTTTGCTTTGCATGGTCATTATAAAAGTCTGTCTCCAGTTCACTGATAGCAATCATTAAATGCTAACTGCAGGAAGAGTAAGTGGAAGAGGCTTTTTATCTTCTAATCCATCTTTCTGAATTTCCTGGAAACATCTGCTTGATTCGAAGGCATGTGGTAGAAGCCACGTTGATGTCATGTGTAAGACATCATGCTATGAGTGACACAAATTGCATAATTCGTGTCAGCTACATGATATGATGATGTAATTTGTACAGCGATGTCATATTGCCTAAGATGGCACTTACCTCCTACCAAGACCAATTCTTTACTATTTCTTCTTCTTCTTCTTCTTCTTCTTCTTCTTCTTCTTCTTCTTCTTCTTCTTCTTCTTCTTCTTCTTCTTCTTCTTCTTCTTCTTCTTCTTCTTCTTCTTCTTCTTCTTCTTTGGCAACCTTCAGTCTCGAGAGACTATGGTATCGTGCTCTGGAAACAGTTCCTAGAAAGAGTTCCTAGAACAGCATCTAGTGTGGCTAAAAAGGCCAATCCGAGAGTGGCAATCCCTTCCACACTGAGGGCAGATCCATTCCGTCCCCTGCCTGGCCCCCAGATTTCGCTGGTTCCGGGACTGCCTCACTGCCTCGGCCTGCCGAATGAGTGTCTCCTCGAAATGGAGAAGGCCATACTGTGTCTTTAGCCTCCAAGCGGAACGATCAGAGATCAAAGTTTCCCAGCTGTTAATGTCCATTCCCAAGGCCTTTAAATCCCTCTTACAGATATCCTTATATCACAGCTGAGGTCTCCCTCTAGGGCGCTTTCCCTGCACTAGTTCACCATACAGGAGATCTTTCGGAATCCGCCCATCATCCATTCTCACAACATGTCCAAGCCAGCGAAGACGTTGCTGTTTCAGTAGTGTATATACATGCTAGAAATTCCAGCACGTTCCATGACTGCGCTATTTGGAACTTTGTCATGCCAGGTGATGCCAAGGATACTTCGGAGACAATGCATATGAAAAGTATTCAACTTTCTCTCTTGCCGTGCGTAAAGGGTCCAAGACTCACTACAATACAAGAGTGTGCTCAGGACACAGGCTCTATAAACCTGGATCTTTGTATGGTCTTTACTATTTGTGAGACAGAAAAACTGCTTTGGTTCTGCTTTGGATGAAAAAGCAAGGTTGAACAAAGTAGATAAAGTGAGGTAGATAAAGGAGATTGCTGGAATAGCCATTGAAGAATTATGGATCATCTCCTGGAATAGGAAAGATAAATTTGCTCATATGGTCCTCAACAGTTAGATCTGCATTGATGGCATCTGACTGACTAATACCTGCTTGTTTTACTGAGTTTTGCTTGGCTTCAGGCCAATTTTTTTTTTTTTTGGCCATTGTCTGTTCTTTAACTTCCTTGAACCCAATCAAAACATTTTAGCAGTCAAAATGTTTTGCATTACTGCCTGATATGATGCAGTATTATTATAAAAGGTATGATTAGATACTCAGATTTGGTATAAATACTTTTCAGGTATACATAATTATTTTACACACATTGGCAAAAAGTGAATCAAAGCAATCCATCCCTCTACAATGAGGGATTTCTAATTTGAAGCATAAAAACACAATTTTGATAAAATCTCATTCTTGTGGCGCAGGAAAAATAGTACATTTTTTTTAAAAAAACTGAGAATGGCTGCCTACATTTTTATTTTAAAAATATACAGTATAAACCACCTATCAGGAAACTTCATTTTCTTAAGATGGGTTTCACTAAATGCCAAGTTGGAATTGGTCCACGCTCATTCCAGCGATAAAAAATATTGCTCTTCATAGCAAATAATCCCAATAGCTGTGGAGAATAGACTTAACTAAATAAAAAATTGTACTAGAAAGATGAATATGATACTTATTAAGTTCAAGGAGAACCATGTCTTTCTTAGGTCCAAACAAAATATGTCCCTGTCTTTCATCAACATTAATTGAAATGATTTATAACCAGCTTTTCTACATATTTTGTGAAAAACGTTCATGTACTGTCTAAATCAATATCATTTAATTACTTTGTGTTGAACTACTATGATAGATTGTATGGATAACTCAATTTTTTTTAAAAAACCTTGGATTTTAAAATAATTGAAAGCTAATCTATTAATTAACCCATTCTGAAAGACAATTAATAATGCACACATAGAAGAATCATAGAATCATAGGGACTGGTAGGGACCTTGCAGGTCTTCTACTCTAACCCTCTGTCCAAGGGAGGAGGGCTTACATACGAAACCCTAAATAGGTACTACTGAGTAGTACCTACTACTCAGGTACTACTAATGAGCTGAGGTGGCGCAGTGGTTAAAAGCAGCACTGCAACCTTCAGCTGATTGCTAGTTCAGCAGTTCAGCTGTTCAAATCTCACCAGGCTCAAGGTTGACTCAGCCTTCCATCCTTCCGAGGTGGGTAAAATGAGGACCCAGATTGTTGGGGGCAATATGCTGAACTCTGTAAACCGCTTAGAGAGGGCTGTAAAGCACTATGAAGCAGTATATAAGTCTAAGTGCTATTGCTATTGCTATGCCATCCACTCTGGTTATATATTTTTTTAAACCATTCACACATGCAAAACCCCACTTAATGTTGTCATCAAGTAGGAAACACCAACATAGAGATGTGCTTAAGGTGAAGCTCAACAGGAACAGACCTCTGTATTGAAGATGTAACTCCAAGGTTTAATCAGTGTCCATAAATGGAGAACTGATTTCTGAACTGGAAAAATTCTGTCTATCTTCTTGGGGAGAGAGTTTACATTCTAATCAGAAAGATGCAAGAGTGTGAATGATTCAAAGTTCTTCTAGGATTTGCAATGCAATCTGAGTTGCCAATCAATTTTAACTTATTCAACATATTCAAATAAGTATATATAGAGAAAAAAACCATGTTTGACAGAACTGTCTTTCTAGGAGATATTAACTTAGCTTTGTGGGTTGTTGTTTTTATTTAAGAGATTAGAATGAAAGTATCTTGACAAGGACATCTTAACTCTCAAAAATGTCATTGTAAACCTATACAACACAACAGAAATGGATGAATCCTCTTTGCTGAAGCATCAGCAATCAGATGTCATTCATTTCTTTTCCATTGTTGGCATATGTCATATTTATTTCTCTTTACTAGATGGATTACCCTTTACAAAGTTTAGCAGGGGTTTCTTTTAGGAATGTGTTTCAAATCAGTACAGTGTGAGCTGTAAAATATCTGAGCCCAAATTAGGCTAACAAGCTCCTAGGGAAAACAAAACAAAATATTCCAGGATTTTGCTCAGCTTGAGTATTCCCCAGCTTTTCTACATTAGATACAGTGTTTTGAAGGAAAGTACAGGGTTTGGGTTTGGGTTTGGGTTTTTTTTTTTTTTTTTTTTGGTACACTGCAACATCTTAAATGGTTTGGCACGAATTTATACGGAAGCTGATGTGCAGATTCTTAAGAAAGGGATTTCCAGAGGCATGAGTATTAAGAAAAGTAAGCCAAGTTTCCAACTCCGGATTGAAAGGGAATGGTATTCTGAAATCTTCTAAAAGAGAAGGAAAGGTGAATGTAAAAGACACATTTTAGAAAGAAAAGGATGGGTGCCCTCACAACCTCATAATACAGGTAATCCTTGATTTACAATCAGATGCTTATTAGCCATTCAAACTTACGCCAGACTTCTTCAGAGCTAGTTACAGTCCAGTTTCAATGTTCTGACAGCTGCCCTTCCATGGTCATGTGATCACATTTTGGGTGCTAGGCAACCAGCTCACATTTATGACTGTGTAGGAAGTTAGCACCCACCCCTCTCCTAGAAAAATGAAATATCCTAGGAAATATTAAAAGGCAGAATATATTCTATAGAATATCCCTAGAGAAATTGAGAAACATGCTGTTAGAAAGGAAACAGACTCACTCTTAGCCCCCTCCCCCTTTCGTTAATAGCCAGGAGCAGTCTTCTACATAACAAAGATTTCTTTCCTTCAGTCATAGCCATATTAGGAATTGCCCAAGGCCCTTTCATTCAGCCAAGCCTGGGACAGACAAAAGCCTATAGAGTTGCCACTGCATGGCCACCTGGGAGCCTGACCACCAATCAGTTCATTACATACACAGGAACAGGAAACTAAGAAGTGGGGCCCAACAGAGGTTATAAAACAAAGGGACTCAGCATCTTTCCTTTCCTTTTCTCTTCACCCACATCTGGAAGCATGTGATCTAACTTTTCTGTACAGGGGCTCATGCCATGTGCTCCTGTCCACCATATTAAACCTTCTTTCCAAGCAACTTCCATGAATCCAGTGTCTTTTTCCCCACTTGGAACTGAACCCAGAAGGATATTCCTTACAACAACTGTTTGCAGCATCCCATGGTCATGTGTCCACAATTTTGGGCATTTTATGGGGTGGCGGGCAGAAACCAGTCTTTACTTTTGGTTTGGGGTCAATTTAGGGTTCATTTTGGAATTAATGCCCTATTTCAGATTTGATCTTGAGCAGTAGCAGGGAAATATACAAATAACAGGGATTCTTGATGAAATGTGCATTTCTTCAATATATATAGCCCAAACTATTTCCTCTACTAAGTTAAGTAGTAAGATGAAAACTATGACATTGGAGAAGATGGCACAGTCATAAAACAGCCATCTGCCTATTTAAATATTACCCATATATTACAGAGAGTTTGTTTAAATTTTTGTTAAGGTGATTCTTTACTTCAATCTGCTTTCTGCTTTCTTCTCTGCATGCTATGCTTGCATCCAAAGAAAATTCCCTCTAGCTGAATATTTAACAACTAGTCTGGCTTACTGATAAAGACGGTGTTATTTATGAAAGTTAGGATTGTCGAACTGACTTAGATATTCTTTTAATTGAGCACACCAACTTCTCTTTAAAGACGTCAGAGATATGCAGAGATTGTGTGTTGTCAAGTAGAAAGACTCATTTTTTTGTGTGTGCAGAGCGGAGACTAGCCTTGGGCCACACGTTCCGCCTTTCCTTGCGAGAAATAAATATGGAAAAGGTGTGGGTTTTTTTTAATTGTGTCCATTTGCAAGTCATTAAAAAAGGCCAGAGCCAAGAACAAAACAGTAGTTAATGAGAATGGAAACAGACTGTTGATGGCCCTTGGCTGCTAATGACTTAATGTGCTGATATCACGGAGGGCCAAAATAATAATTTTCCATTAATCAGAACATTTACATAACTCATGTAAAGGAGAAGAAACAGGTACATCTTGGGTTTCGAATTTCAGGCTACTAACAACTCAACCGTTGTGACAAGAATGCACCACTTGGACTTTAGAGCTCATCAAGTCAAAAATGGCCCTAGTGTAAGTCCACATTATAGGATCCATGAAATGAGTGATGTAGACTACCATCATGGTTATGAATTAGGAGCCATGTGCCGTCAAAGCTCAGGAGGCGGTAGGCACAGGAACAAACTTGCTTTTCCTCCTCCAGCCTTCTTAAAAAGGGGTGTCTGGTTTGAATTCAGGTTTCCAAATAGGTTGCGGCTACAGAAAAATTGACATCCAATCCAGGGGTGAAATTCAACCACCTTGGCCCAACTCAGGAGAGGCAGTAGGGGTAATTTGAATTGGTTCGCAGAGCCGGTAAAAATCGCCCCTGGTTGGCCTCACCCATGCCCGCCCATTCACCCATTCGCCCGTTTGCCACTCACCTCTTAATAAAGTAGACAGCTCTTGTCTACTTTATTAGGCACACAGAAACTCCTGTTAACTTTGAGGTTACAAGGATGCTGGGACATGTAGTTTAATAACAAACGGGAAAGCACCAGGTTGGGGAAAGAAAGTAGATAGATCAGGGGTGAAATTCAAAAAGAAGATATACCAATTATTATACACAAAACAATAAAAGAGGTACACAAATACTTACATAAGAGCAATAAGAGCAATAAGTACCTCTTTTATTGTTTCGCATATAATAATTGGTATATCTTCTTTTTGTAGGTCATTAGGGCAAAGAAGTGACGTCGACTTGGCCACGCCCGCCCATCCAGTCACATGACCACCACACCCACCAAGCCACACCCACAGAGCCAGTAGGGAAAAAAAATTGAATTTCACCCCTGATCCATTCATTCTTGGCCAAAATGATGCTTTGGAACCTATGCAAATAATCTGTCCCTTTGCTTCTAATTCAAAAGCAATAGCCAGGAAGGAAACGATTCACCGCAGATTATTGCACAATAACACGTGACTATATAAGACAGAGACCTGCATTTGCTGCAAGGAGAATGGTCACACTGTATTTAGTCCCACTGTTTTTCGTGAAAGGCTGGAACATGTGACGTCCATGACATACGAAACAAAAGTCTAGAGCAGTGTTTCTCAACCTTGGCAGTTTGAAGATGTGTGGACTTCAACTCCCAGAATTCCCCAGCCAGCGTTGCTGGCTGTAGAATTCTGAGAGTTGAAGTCCACACATCTTCAAACTGCCAAGGTTGAGAAACACTGGTCTAGAGAAAGCTTTTGGCTGTTTCTAGCAGCTAAACTCACACAAGCCTCTTATTATGACTGTGGGGTCCATATCCCTTTGTTTGGCTGGATGACAGGGTGATTAGTCCAGAATGATTAGTAGATAATTAATGGCAATGAAGCACAAGAGATAGTCTCCTCCTGATAGCTGAGGATTTATCTTAAAGTGCCTGATATCCATCTCAAGACAGCCTTTAAGTAGTCCCTACCATATGTCTGCAATATTTTTTTTTAACAGTGGCTACTATCCAGAACCGAAATTATTTTACTCTGTCCTTTGCTATCTTTTAAAAACAATCCAGGGAATTATTTTTTTTTATCATGGCAAGCACTTGTGGTCAGGGATGAGTTTGGCATTCTTTTGATGAGTTTTGGCAGGACTAAGCCATACGTCCTGGCCTGCTTAATCTTATTGTCATCTTTCTCCAATGTTGACTTTATTTTTTATGAAGGTAGGTAGATTTGAAAAGTGATAGGTTAGCATCATTCAGATAGAGAAGACTGTGAAAGATAGGATGTGTCACTCCTTATAAAGCTTTGATTATACCGAACCCCAGAAAATCCAGCTATTAAATATGTATACTAAACCTTTGTGGCTTCTGTTTCAAGAAATCGATAAGATATGCCTTGTGTCCTTTTGAACCTCAAGTGGAAGGAAGAGAAGGTGGGGAAGGGGAAGGAGAAGAAGGAGACAAGAGAAAGAAAAAGGGAAGGAGAGGGAGAAGGAGAAGAAAGAGAAATAATACAGATTCACACTCTGGTATGTCCTTTCCATTTGTTCAGTGCTATGTAAAAATAAAGTTTGGCTTTTTTTCTCCTACTGATTTCATTCTAATCCTTGCAACTTGCATGTAACATTTGGGTTTCAAAGGACCACGCCGATGTGCAAAACAGCATTTAAAAAAAACACAAGCAAATTAAAAACATGACTGAGAATGAATTGTCAAATACATTGCCATTGCCAATATATCTAACTAACAACTACAGCTACATGCAATTCTCTCACAGAAATTTGCAGACATTTGGTAAAGAATGTCGAAATGGAACATATCTGAAACCCCCAGTTAATCATATTTTCTCTCTCTCTCTCTTGCTTTCTCTGATGTCTCTACAGGCATGCCTTCCATCAGAGGAGTTTGACTGATAGGAGAGACCATTCATAACTTTTCCATACCAACAAACTGTTGCCTTCCTTATCTGTTCCATATATATTCCGCATAGCTATATCATTAATCTTTTTTTCCCATGGACACTGTCTGCCCACAAATCAACTCCATCTTAACAACCGCAAGAACAGCCTTAGAGCGGATGCAGAATTCTGACTAAAAGTATGTTGCAGAACATCAACTATGCAATGAAACTCAGTTCACACAACTTAGGAATAAGCCCAGTTGAAGAAAGCCACTTGTTTCTGGTGCTTACCTCTTTCTGTCTTTTCATTCAAACTTTGCATAAAATTTAGATAGAATAGATAGATGTGTTGTGTGTGTGTGTGTGTGTGTGTGTGTGAGAGAGAGAGAGAGAGAGAGAGAGAGAGAGAGACAGACAGACAGACAGACAGACAGACAGACAGACAGACAGCGATAGGACAAGTGATCGTTGTTGAGTTATAACATTGTCATGTTACTGACACAAATTGTATGCTGTACAATTTCTATTTAACTCCTATGGATATATATGTTTCAGTAGTGGGTTCTAAAACCCTTTAGTACCGGTTCGCGCGCGCACATATGCAGAAACTTCTGCACATGCGCAGAAGCGTCCCGGGTGGGTGGGCAGAGCCTCCCACCACCAGCGCTACCGGTTCTAAGAACCGGCCCGAACCGGGAGCAACCCACCGCTGATATATTTGTATATTTATCAAAAGAGGTCTATGGCATTGTGTTTTATTTAAATAGTACTGTAATCATAGTACAAGCTGTATGTTTTTCATCATTCCAACACACCAGTGGTCTAACATACCAAACAAAAACACCCCCCATGACTATTCTGATTTACAATGAGTATAGGCATTTCATTAACTCTTCTTCCTTTTGCTAGTTAATTCCAATGGCCCCAGTATTCTGTATGATACCATACTTGGTGACCCTTTCCAGTACAGGTAGTCCTCGACTTAAAACAGATCATTTAGTGACCGTTCAAAGCAGGGGTGGATTCCACTTACCTTTGCCACCGGTTCGCATCGCCACCTTCGCCACCAGTTCGCATCGCGCGCATCCTCCCGTGCGATTTGGCTTCCGTGCATGCTCAGAAGCAGGAATGAGCCCGAAACACAGCTGAGGAGCTCATCAGCTGTGCTTCGGGGGAAGAAATAAAGGTCAGAATTCACCCGTGGGCGGGCGGGAGGGCCCTTTTTTAAGCCGCGGAAAGGGAAAAATTCGCACAAAATCCCCCCCCCCAAAAGATGGCGGCTCACACAGACCGGAACTGACAGTGACGTCACCAGTGGGTCCCTACCAGTTAGGGTGATCTGGTCCAAACCGGGAGGAACCCACCCCTGGTTCAAAGTTAGAACAGCACTGAAAAAAATGATTTATGACCGTTTTTCACAGTTATGACCTTTGCAGCTTCCCCATGATCATGTGATCAAAATTCAGATACTTGGCAACCGGTTCATATTTATGATCCTTGCTGTGTCTGGGAGTCATATGATCCCCTTTTGCAACCTTCTGACAAGCAAAGTCAATGGGGAATCCAGATTCACTTAACAACCCAGGTTAGTAACTTATCAGCTGCAGTGATTCACTTAACAACTGAGGCAAGAAAGTTCATTAAATGGGGCAAAATTCACTTAACAAATGTCTCACTTAACTACAGAAATTTTGGGCTCAATGGTGGTCGTAGGTCGAGGACTACTGTAATTGCTCAAGCTCCATAGTCTGCTTGATTTGAGATTGTTGTTATTCATGACGATGATTATGTTTGTCTTCAAACAGGGAAGCCCAACATAATTTTATTAGGGTTTATGCAGCAACTGAGATCTGACCTTCTCAAGGCGCTTCAAAGAATGCAGGAAAAGGTGCCATCACTTTAAAAAGTTGAGATATGGGCTACATTCAATATCTCAAGAGGTTACAAAGCCCTTCTTGAGGATCAAGTCCAAAGCACTACATTGCCTAATCTTTATTTTTAAGAATGAATCCCATATAAATCAAATATATAGAAGGCGGTGCAATCTATAGCATAATGCTTTGCTTATAAATATGTTCATCTGCTTTTCCAAAAGATAAAGGGAAGCTGGAAATGGGGAGAGGGGGGATGAGGGACCAGAGGGAATACTGAAAAGGAATCTTTTACCAGGATACATTGTTGTGCTAGCCATTTTGTGATGATTCCCATGATCTGACAAGCATCTACCGTGCATTTATTCCTTTGGGCAATATGGCATTTTGCAAAGTCATAATGAAATCTTGCCATTTGCCACTAAGGGCTTCCTTCTTGAAGAATTGTCTTCCCGGTTTGCCATTGTCCTCTAGATATGGCAAAACTTCAATTCCCATAAATCACAGATGTCCTAAAGGCTGGAGTTGAGACTTCTAAGAACTACCAAGCTTACGCGTGTAGAGAACATCAGAATTAGGGAAGGCTGAACAAGAATGACGTTTTAGAATAGCATCAGAGCAAGTGAAGGTAACATTCAGGTACTTGACACTGGGAGATGAATCCCTGGAAGGCAGGGGAGTGAGAAAATTGTGTCACACATTTGGCAAGGATGGATATATTTTTTTAGTCTTTTCCCTGGGGCATGGAAGAATTGAGGTGGGTCTTTGTTTTATAAAGCAACATTAAACTTTAAACAAGCTTTGTTTGTTTGGGGGGCTAAAAATAGCAGGGATCCACACCAGCAATTTTCAACTATATTTGAGACTCATCTAGGGTAGAGAACCAGATATGCAAAAATCTGGATGGCCACCAGAGGAGAGCAACTCCCCATACTCTTTTGCCACCTAGGACATCTTCCGATTTCTATAGTCCAGAAATATAGTCTATAGTCAGCAGCATTAGTACAGGTGTGGCCAAAAAGGGGTCAGTTTTATTGTGTGTTGCTCAGGGTTATGGACACTCCATTTGCCTTCTAGCAAATGATTGCAACCGCAACATGTTGTCATCGTGCAGGACAGACAACAACCAGCTTGATGGGCAAGACAAGAGCATAACTCAGCTTCCTAGAGAATTTTCAGGCAGTTCTGGCTTCCTACCGTTTCTTCTTTACCCTGTACATATGTGGTATCGCATCACTTCCCAAAAGGGCTGCGTCGTGTTGCCAGGACAAAGAGTCACTGGATGAGGAAAAAGGGTCAGAGTGTGTAGAAACAATATTTGTGAAGGCAACCTCCACCCCTCTCTTTTATTTGTCACGGTTTGCCTCCCTTCAATTCTCTTCCAAGAAGGAGCCAGGGGAAAAGAAGGTTGCCGTACCACCTCCTCCTCCTCCGTAGGATGAAAGATATATCTTTGTTTGCAAAGTGAGGAGAGCAGTTAATTTGAAATGAAACAGGATACAAACACTTGAATTAAAGGGCTTGCTAGAGGAAATTTCGGTTCATAGCCCTATATCATTTCAGTGATCGAAGGAGATACTTAGCCACTCGGTTCCACCAGAATGAGATATATAATATCCTGTGGAACTCTTTCCAATCCAATCCATGCCCTTCCCCTTTCCAAAAACACAGTTGTCAAATTACCAGATATACGTTTACATTCATTCATTTTTATTAGATTACAGTTCATTTATCCCAGCCTTATTGATCCATATCAAAGCAAACAACAAGTGGCCCTATTGGTTGCCTCCAGCTTCCCTTAATTGGCCTTATCACAGTTTTCATGGCAACGCAGATGGCGGGCCGAATGGGATATGAATTGCGGTCATATTTATGCTAGTGGCATAGTCCCACATCTCCCCCAGACCCAGTTTGGTCTTCCTGCATTTATCTGCTTGATCTATATAACTGCAAACATCTTTGGCAGACCATATTTATCTGGGTTTTCCCGACCTCTGTTCAAAAAGCTAAGACAATTATATCTATGCTTCTATGAGTTTCAGCATTCCAGTGCCATTGATGGCTGTCCCAGCTCAGTGGCTTTGAGGCCCAGACAGCATTCTGGTAACAATAAACTAACTCCATGCACTCAGCCAGTTCTATGCTGGCACGGAGAAGAACGCTTCAAGAGCATAGATATGAAACATTGTCCAGTTCCAAAGCCGTGGAAGAAATCTACCTATTTGAATATATACATCAGATGGTTTGCACTCAAAAAGTGCAACCTTGGATCTCCAGCAGTGACATCTCAAAAAGATGCTTTTCCAAAAGGCAACTGGTCTTTCTTGTGTTTTTTTTTCTTTGAAAACATTTCAACCAAGAAGCTTCTTCAGTTCTAACGGATGGGTCAGGAATGGACGAAACTGAATACTAATGATCTGATGACTACAACAAATATAAATCCTTCCATTTCCCCACCAGTCATTTAGATCTGAAGAAGCTTCTTGGATGAGAAGTGAAATGTTTTCAAATTAAAAACAAAACACAAAAAAAACCAAAAAAGTCCATGTGCCTTTGGGACAACCCTGAACTGGATGATTGAGAATCTTCATAGACGTTCCACAGTGAAATCCTTTACAGTTTTCTGCCAGCCAGCCTTGAAGATAATACCAAATTAGACAGGCCAGCAATCAGACCCAGTGGCATTTTTGCACCATGGGCTAAGCCAAAATCACACAATATCAGATGGGAGAACTCAGGTGTTGTTACATTCTCAGACTGAAGCACATAGGCTTCAATCAGGTCCTCCGTTCTGGAGGGAAAATACTGACTGCTGATTGGCTAGACCAGGGGTCAGCAACCTGCGGCTCTGGAGCCACATGTGGCTCTTTCATCCCTCTGCTGCGGCTCCCTGTCGCTGGTCAGTGCCACAATTTTGAGAGGAGCTTCCGGTTGGGGGGGGGGAAGCATGGCGTGCCAGGAGGAGACTCTATGGTGAGGGGCGGGTTTTCCGGTTGGCTCCACAATTGATAGGGCTTTTGGTTAGGACAGGTAGAGGAAAAAGGACACCACACTAGGTGGAGACTCTATGGTGGGGGAACCGGACTTCCAGTCAATTCCAGAATTGAATGGGAGGCTTCCGGTTAGGACCTTTGTGGCTCTTTGAGGGTTTAAGGTTGCCAACCCCTGGGCTAGACTGTCTGGCAGCTCCCTATAAAATGGCTGTCTGTCAGACAGAGCCTTTGCAGGATTGTAAATAGTTGCCAAATAAAGAGCTATTGTTTTGAAGCCACTTCTGTCTGCCTCTTCCATTCACCCTATCTAACAGGTATAATCTATAATAAAAATATTTTATCCCCATTTGCATCTCAGCCAGTGATGGGTTGCTGCCGGTTCGGATCGGTTCGCCCGTACTAGTGGTGGAAATTTGCTGCCGCTCACCAAACCAGTAGAGAGGGCCGTCTGGCCACGCTCCCGAACCAGTCCTCCGGTCTGAAACGGCTGGCAAAGAACCCTCTGAGCATGCACAGAGGCTTCTGCACATGCACAGAGGGTCATTTCTGTGTTGTGATGCAGGCACGCATGCGCACAAATCAAGTGTGTGCATGCGCAAAATGCGCACTCCCGATAAGATGTGAACCAGCAGGGAAGGTAAGTAGAACCCATCCCTGATCTCAGCCTACACAAGTAAATTCAGAATACAGCTGGAAAGGACATTGGATGTCTTTTAGTCCAACCCCCTGCTCAAGCAGGAGACCCCCTACCTATGATGGCGAACCTATGGCATGCGTGCCACAGGTGGCACGCGGAGCCATATCTGAGGGCACCTGAGGCATTGCCCTATGTCAGCACCAGCACGCATGTGCATGCTGGTCAGCTGATTTTCGGCGTTCTGGAGGGTGGGGGAAGGCCATTTTCGCCTTCCCCGGGCTTCAGGAAAGCCTCCAGAGCCAGTTCGAACTTCCGGTAGGCCCGTTGGGCTGTTTTTCGCCTTCCCCGGGCTTCAGGAGGCTTTCCTGAAGCCTGGGGAGGGCAAAAAATGGCCCAATGGGCCTACCAGAAGTCTGGAAGCTTCAGTGAGGTCTGCGCGCATGCATGGGGGGACAGCACAGTGGGTTGTGTGCACATGCGTGGGGGGAGGGCATTGCATTATGGGTGTGGGCACGTGCATGCGCAGTATGACGCATACACACGCTCTTTTGGCACCCAAGCAAAAAAAGGTTCGCCATCGCTGCCCTATACCATTTCAGACAAGTGGCTGTCCAGTCTCTTCTTAAAAACCTCCAGTAATGAAGCACCACAATTTCTGCAGGCAAGCTGTTCCACTGGTTAATTGTCCTCGCTACTAGGAAATTTCTCCTTAATTCCAGGTTGCTTGTCTCCTTGATTAGTTTCCATCCATTATTTCTTGTCCTGCCTTCTGCTGCTTTGGAAAATAAGTTGACCCCCTCCTCTTCTTTGGGGCAGCCCCTCCGATACTGGAATGCTGCTATCATGTCACCCCTAATCCTTCTTTTCTCTAGACTAGCTATACTGAAAATTTGCAATCATTCTTCATATGTTTTAGTCACCAGGCCTTTCATCATCTTAGTTGCTCTTCCTCTTATACAATTTAGTTGCCTACCTGTGTTACTTTATTTAATTTATTATTTGTACGTCTCTCTCTCACACACCTTTCCTTAAGAAGCTCAAGATAGCATCTTATAGCATTCCTTCTTTCCATAGTGTTTCTTCCTACCATTTTCCCCTACAGAAACAACCCTCAGAGGTATTTGTGAAGAGAGAATAATTGACCCAAAATTACACATGAAGATTGGGTGAGAATTTTAATCTCTCCAGTACTAGCTCAGACAGTCTGAAAGGACAGAAATAGCCTTAAAAATTTCTACTGCTGAAGCCACATAAGTTTCCAGTAATTTTTCAATCAATCCCCCTAATGCAATAAAGGAGGCATGAGGGAACTTTATTTGAGACAAGGAGGACATCTGCTGGTCAGCTGAATATGCAACTATTCAATTTCAGCAAATCTATCTACCAGGCATCCTGGACCAAGAAAACTGTATTTCAGTTGAATTTGAATTTGCTATCCAAATCGATTCAGTAAAGTAAAATCAATCCAGTTTAGATACATAACTTAAATAATTCAGATGGCCTATTTAGATTGTATCAACTTCTGGATGGGGTGGCTCAGTGGCTAAGACGTTGAGTTTGTCTATCAGAAAGGTCAGCAGTTTGGTGGTTCGAATCCTTAGCACCACGTTACGGAGTGAGCTCCCGTTACTTGTCCCAGCTTCTGCCAACCTAGCAGTTCGAAAGTACGTAAAAATGCAAGTAGAAAAATAGGGACCACTTTGGTGGGAAGGTAACAGCGTTCCGTGCGCCTTCCGCGTTTAGTCATGCTGGCCACATGACCACGGAGACGTCTTCAGACAGCGCTGGCTCTTTGGCTTTGAAATGGAGATGAGTGAGCATCGTCCCCTAGAGTCGGGAACGACTAGCACGTATGTGCAAGGGGAACCTTTAATTTTAACTTCTGGATTGCCTTAGATAGCAAATCCAAGTCAGGATACGCTATCAATTCTGAAGAGCATGTTTTGGCAGAAATTATATGTTGTCAGTCTTCAGAACCCTCCATGCATCATGCACCACAGCTGGGCCCTCTTTTTCTAAGCAATAGAGCAGAACAGCTGCAAAATTTGCCTTGACTGACTCAAATATGAGCATTTGCCCCATGTTTTAAGGTGAGGACTTTAGTCCAAGCACCTCAACCCCATTCAATATGAAAAAGCCCTCTTCAGTACTTTGCAGAACAGTGCACATGACCTGCTTCCAATTTGGTCTGAGCCTGACACGGGAGCCAGAAGTGCCCTGATTGGTCGAGATGCAGCTGGCACTGACTATAAAGGACCTGTCAAAGTGCTGGGCGTGCTGCTCCTGTGTTAGCCAAGCAGATGCCTCGTTAGCTGAATAAAGCCTCACGAATGTCTCGCCTCAGTTTGTAAGCCCCAAGCCGGGACATTTCATTGACCATGCCAAATGAAACATCAGAATGGACCAATCCACCTCAACTGGTGGGAGACAATGAAAGTGATTTCTACAGAATGCAATGCATCTACAAAATGTACTCTTCTTCATTCAAGGAGAAGTTGATAGTTAAAATAGAGCAAGCCCGCGTCTGTGTTTTGAGAGTTAGGGTCAGGGGTGGGCTGCTGGGGGTTTGCAGGGGTTCAGGAGAATCTCTAGCTAAAATTCTGTGCAGTTCGGAGAACCCCCAAATCTCACTCCTGGCTGGCCCCGCCCGCCCCACCCCGCCCCTCTCAGGAGTCCCCACGTGGCCCGTTTTGGATGCAGGTAAGT
Organism: Diadophis punctatus similis; assembly: GCA_023053685.1. Taxonomy (NCBI): domain Eukaryota; kingdom Metazoa; phylum Chordata; class Lepidosauria; order Squamata; family Dipsadidae; genus Diadophis; species Diadophis punctatus. The sequence continues at coordinate 9,864,257 of JALIGW010000015.1, forward strand.
GCAGGGTGTGCACAGAGGCTTAGGGAGGGTGAAAAATGGACCTACCAGAAGTTCAGGCCTACCAGAGGGCCTCCAGAGCCTGAGGAAGCCGTTTTCGCCCTCCCGGAGGCTCAAAAAAATGACACACACCCCACCGTGGTGCAGGAGGCTGACTAGGCCATGCCCACCATGGCCACGCCCACCCAGCAACCAGGCTGAGAACCCCTTGCTAAAAATTTTGAAGCCCACCCCTGGTTGGGGGGGGTCTGTATTTTGCACAGCAAAACCTTCAGAAGGAATAAGCCTTCTGTAAATGCATTCATGCATTTATACTCTGTATTTATACTCTGCATTTATACAATACCTAAGTATTGTGCTGACTGTCCTTGCAACCCGAATAACAGAGTTGGATTGGACTTTGGAGGTTTTCTAGTCTGACCCATTACTTAAGCAAGGGTACCTTATACCATTTCAAACAGATGGTTATCCAATCTCTTCCTAAAAACCTCCAGTGATGGAGTACCCACAATTTCTGAAGGCAAGCTGTTCCACTGATTGACTGTTCTAACTATCAGGAAATTTCTTCTTAATTCTAGGTTGGATCTCTCTTTGATAAGCTTCCATCTGTTGCTTCTTGTCCTGCCCTCAGGTGCTTTGGAGAATCGCTTGACCCCCTCTTCTTCTGGCAGCCTCTCAAATATCAGAACACTGCTATCACATCTCTCCCACTCCTTCTTTTCATTAAACTAGACATACCCAATTCCTGCAACCATGCTACTGCTTTAAAGAAGAGAAGTGAGGTTTTGAGAAGATCACAAGTAAATTAGAGAAAGAATCAGACTCCATAACATTTCCTGGAAGCATCAAAGAGAAGATTTGCAGCCATTCTTTATGCAGATGACTTCAAAAATGAGAGTGAATGAGTTTCATGTCAATTTTTTTATTGTATGCTCATGTGGCCACATGGGTCTTTGCTTTAGATTCATTTTATTTTTTTAATCTAAAGCCCTTATTAGCAACTCATTAAAGTAGCCATGTGAGTTTCTTAGTTCATGGTGGCGATTTATTTTATTTATTTATATTTCTATGCCGCCCAACTCCCAAAGGACTCTGTGATGTGGAGAGATTTCCATTGCAACTACCTGACCTTAGAAATGGGTTGCTTTAATGAGTTGCAAAAAAAAGGTGCTGTGTTTTGCTCCTATGAAACATCTTCGCCAGATAGAATCCAAAGCATCCATACCCAATTCCTGCAACTGTTCCAGTGCTGACGGCTCCTAGAACAAAATCCACCTCCTCTCGTAGTTGAATCTGGACCAGAGCTCTATTCCCAAAAGTCTGCATCTGTTCACTCCAGGCGGTGTTTTCCCCTTTCTCCCAAATTAAGGTTTCACTGGAACATTAATCTGTTATCAGCAGCCGCCTCTTCCCTTTGAAGTGCAGTTTCCAAAGCAGCTCCTCCCCCCCCTCCCGGGGGTTCTGCATGGACTTGCTAAACGAGAAATTCTCGAGGAGCAGAGTGTAAACATTTCACACAGGCATGACTGGAAAGACACTAATTACAATAAACTCTGCCCCAGGTGTGTGTACAGCAAAAGGAGATTAAAGAAAGTTCTCAATAAAAGGCATCTGTAATAGTGATGATAACTCATATAATGGTGTAGAATGCAATCCAGGGCTCAGGATTACATTAGCAGGATCAAATGAAGGTTATGAGGAATGATACAGTTCAGGCAGTACTTACCAGCTATACATTTTTAGCCACGGATGGTTGTTGTTTTCTTTTCTTAAAGGGGAACATGAAAAGTGTTGTCCAATTTTCTCCCCACCATAACAAAACAGTGGGGTATGTTACGCTCAGAGACAGAAGCATCTGTCACAGTCTTCCATACAGAATGTGTCATCAGGCAAATGCTACAATGGAGTGCTTGTCTTATGATGTCTAATGTAAGTCATGACATTTGCACGATGATGCAATCATTCAGGTGTCATCATTTGTTCCCCTTTCCCTTTGGACATTCATGCTGAGAAATGAGGAGGGACTGCCCCCCAAGATGCCCAGAGGGTTCCAGAGTTGAGTGATGACTTAAATCTGGCTCTTAACCACTTCACTATACTGAGTTACAGATCATGTACTATCTGAAAGTTAAAGTATCTCTTCCCACCCAAGGAGATCAAGGTTGGTCCAAGATATTTTGCTGCCAAAGAACAAGATAGAGTCATCTCTCATTTCACATATGAAAGCAAACTTGGCAGTATCAATTTATCTCTACACTGGATGGGGAGAGCTTCTTCAATTGCATCTCTAGACTACCATAGGAGGTTCAAAATGTGCCGGGTGAACCCTTGGCAAAACTTTGCTGCCTGAAGCATCATCCAAGAAGGCTAGCCTCAATGTTCACTCAAAAAGATTCCTACTGTATCTGTTGATAAGAAAACAAAAGGCCCAGAATGCAACATGAAATGAAACCCTCAATTGAAAGAGTTTGTAGAAAATCAGAAAATGATATTTCATATTAACAATCCTTACATGTTTATATGTGGCAAATCTAGACAGCACACTAAAAATCAGAGACATCACCCTGCCAACGAAAGTGTGTATAGTCAAGGCTATGGTTTTCCCAGTTGCAATGTATGTATGGCTGTGAAAGTTGGACCATAAGGAAGGCTGAGCGCCAAAGAATGGAGGCCTTTGAACTATGGTGCTGGAGAAGACTCCTGCGAGTCCCTTGGACGGCAAGGCGATCCAACCGGTCAGTCCTAGAGGAGATCAACCCTGACTGCTCTTTAGAAGGCCAGATCCTGAAGATGAAACTCAAATACTGTGGCCACCTAATGAGAAGGAAGGGCTCACTGGAGAAGAGCCTAATGCTGGGAAAGATTGAGGGCAAAAGAAGAAGAGGACGACAGAGAATGAGATGGCTGGATGGAGTCACTGAAGCAGTAGGCATGAGCTTAAATGGACTCCGGGGGATGGTAGAGAACAGGAAGGCCTGGAGGAACGTTGTGCATGGGGTCGTGATGGGTTGGACACAACTTCACAACTAACAACAACAACAACAACAACAACATGTTTTAGTCTCACAACAAGCTTTTATTGGAGACAGATGTATAAAGTTCATCTTGTAACACCAGAAATTGTGTAGAAGAAAAGCAGCAAATAAGTCCCCAAACCAATTATACATACTTACATTACTAGCAATATAGAGTTTGATGATTTGATGATAGAACACTGTACTTCAAAGCCATGTTGAGAGAATATTGGCTAAAAAAGCGGCCAATTAGCACCCTTTACATGCATAAGTATTCAACAAATGGAATTCAACAAATGACATCTTTTGATCTGCTGAAAATACTCTCCCTGAAATGGGAATACTGTTTTTGGAATCAGGAGATGCTGTAGATTTTAAGGAATAGAGAACAAAATTAATTCTACACCAGGATAACAAATTCCAGTATTTTAGTTTTAGTACATATAGAGTAGAACAGGTGACCATTAGGATGAGGTACAGTGAGAAAAAAAACCCCCAAATGTTGGGCAATAGAGAAAGCATTTTTTTTAAAAAAATATTTCTTAGACACTCCATAAGATTATGAAATAATCTCAGTCCTTGACCATATTTTGATAGTTTGTGGGGAAGTGAAGAAAATAATTGGAAGAATGCTAGTCATGATCCACCAACAGACTGGAGAGGAATCTAGAGATAGCCTGTCTCAATCCAGGGTTGGGAGAAGGATAAAGAAAATTCCAACATTCAAAGGGAATTTGTCTATGAAGATTCTCAGCCATCCAGCTCATCGTTGTCCCATCGTTGAAAAAGCACCTTTGCTTTGAATGTCCCAAAGGCGCTTTTTCAGAAGGCAACTGGATTTTGTTTTTCCTTCAAAATGTTTCACTTCTCATCCAAGAAGTTTCTTCAGTTCTGAACTGAAGAAGCTTCTTGGATGAGAAGCTAAATGTCTTCAAGGAAAAACAAAGTCCAGTTGCCTTTTGAAGAAAGTACCTTTGAGACATTCAAAGGGATTCCACTTTAATGAAAAGAGCGGGATGTCCCTACTGCGCTTTCCAAAATTCTAGTATAATTCTAGGTTCCTTGAGTACACACTTGACATATAATTTATTTTTATTTATTTATTTATTTATTTGTCAAACATGTATAGGATAGTAGTAGTTTGTATAAACATAAGTAAAAAGTAATGATAAATGAGGACAATAGGACAGTAGGATAGGGACGGTAGGCACAATGGTGCGCTTATGCACGCCCCTTACAGACCTCTTAGAAACGGGGAGAGGTCGACTGTAGGCAGTCTAAGGTTAAAGTTTTGGGGGTTTGGGGAAGAAACCACAGAGTCAGGTAGTGCATTCCAGGCATTGATCACTCTGTTGCTGAAGTCGTATTTTCTGCAGTCGAGAAATAATCTGTGGTGACTTGCAAATTTACACAGATAATGATAATATCATATATTATTACTACTACTGTGCCTGGATTTAAAAAAAACTATAAAATGGAACAGATTTATCCTTTTCTTAATCCTTAGGTGAGAAGCAGGGATGAAATCCAGCAGGTTCTAGAGAACTGGTAGCGGAAATTTTGAGTAGTTCAGAGAACTGGCAAATACCACCTCTGGCTGGCCCCAGAATGGGGTGGGAATGGAGATTTTGCAATATCCTTCCCCCAGGAGTGAGGAGGGAATGGAGATTTTGCAATATCCTTCTGCCAGGATTGGGGAGGGAATGAGGATTTTGCAGTATCCTTCCCCTGGAGTGGGGAGGGAATGGAGATTTTGCAGTATCCTTCCCCTGGAGTGGGATGGGAATGGAGATTTTGCAATATCCTTCCCCCAGGAGTGGGGAGGGAATGGGGATTTTGCAGTATCCTTCCCCAGGAGTGGGGAGGGAATGGAGATTTTGCAATATCCTTCCCCCAGGAGTGGGGAGGGAATGGGGATTTTGTAGTATCCTTCCCCCAGGAGTGGGGAGGGAATGGAGATTTTGCAATATCCTTCCCCCAGGAGTGGGGAGGGAATGGGGATTTTGCAGTATCCTTTCCCAGGAGTGGGGAGGGAATGGAGATTTTGCAATATCCTTCCCCCAGGAGTGGGGAGGGAATGGGGATTTTGCAGTATCCTTCCCCTGTCACGCCCACTAAGCCATTCCCATCAAGCCACACCATACCCATCAAGCCACGCCCACAGAACCGGTAGTAAAAAAAATTGGATTTCACCACTGGTGAGAAGCCAGTTTGGTGCAGTGGTTAAGTAAGGCATTAGGCTAGGAATCAGAGACCCAGAATTCTCATCCCACGTTAGGCACAAAACAAACTGGGTAAGCCTGGGCCAGTCACTCTCTCTCAGCCCTAGGAAGCAGGCAGTGACAAACCATTTCTGAAAATATTGCTAAACACCTGCATAGACTTGTTCAGACAGTCATTTTGAATCAAAACTGACTAGAAGGCACCTCTTTAGATAGGATTGGAACCAGCCAATATTTGAGAACTGCATGCTCCTCTCACCGTGTCATAGAATTTAATTAATTCATTCATATAAGCCGCCCAATCCCGTAGGACTCAGGGCGGCATACAACAGATACAACAGAATGATCCTTTGCCTCCTTTTCAAACTGCCTAGTCCAGTATCTGGGTTTTTGTAAGACCTTTCTAAATAGCATTTGTTCTTTCCTCCCCCAGACATAAAAACTGGCCATCACTGAACTCTCCTTCTCATTTTCTCCATTATTGGATGTAAAGATTGCACAAAGATCTCTGGAAGTTCTCAGTGAAAATCCCAAGCAGAGAATTCTTTCTTTGAATTTCTCCAGATGAGAGAGAAAGCCTCCAACAATATCTCAAGGACAGGATTCCCTTGTTGACAAAAAACAACAACAAACAAACGAAAAAATCTTGGAAGAGTTTCTTCCTGATGTCTTGGAACTGATTTCAAACATGAGAATCCAAGGAGGATGCACACTAGTGATAAAGAGAGGATTGCACAGTAAGAGCCAGGAGATTCACACATACTCAATAACTAAATAATTGCACACGCTATATCACATCCCAATTTGCTTTGATCAAACCGAAAGAGAATTTGTTTGGGAGGAAAGGGGAATACAAGAGAATTTGGACCAAAGAATAAAGTTGAGTTGGATCAGAGTTGGCCATCGTGGCTCTCATCATTGCATAACATTTTTATGAGAATGAAATTTTTGTGCCAGAGTCCCCATGTGGAGAACACATGTATTGTCTCTCTGGATCACACTGAAGTCTCTCATTATCACCTTCAAACACTATACTGGCTAATCAGTGTCCAAGTCAGCCATTTTACTTGTCCTTGGTTTTGTGGAGGAAAAAAAGTGCCTTAAGCCAACATGATGAAATGAAAAGCCTTTCATGTGATTTCATTTTGGAAACAGCCTATGAAAAAACTCTCGCAGTTTTTACAGCATGTGGCTTTCCCTGTATTTTTAAACAAATCACCACAAGCAACCCAGCTGCTGTGGCCTAGAGGTGGAGCTCTTGCCTCACAATCAGGAGGTTGTGAGTTCGATCCTAGGTAGAGGCAGATGTAGGGTCTCCTGCTTGGGCAGGGGGTTGGACTAGATGACCTGCAAGGTCCCTTCCTAATCTGTTAAAGACACCTTTTTTCATAATGCCGCATATGGACTTATGTGAGAGCAGCATTGCAGAAAATATCTTGTCAGGTTCCTATGTTGCTCATGAGCAGAATGCTTCTCCATTTTTATGTTTCTCCGCCTGAGTCCTTGTAGAATGGTGATAGTACTCATTTTAAAGAAAATAATAAATGCAATATATCTACAAGCTCATAGAATCAAAATCTCCAATCAGACAACCAGACACCATGCCAAATATCCTTCTGCATTTTTCCCCACCTCATTTTTTCAATCCGATGGGAGGGAAATAACTTTCAGAATTGGTTTGCAAAGGAGAAGAAAAAAAATCAGTAAAATTCCCCGTGGTGAATTTCTTAATTTACCTTACCTACAAGGTGGTCTAGGAATGTGTTTCAGAATTCAGTCTTTTACAGAGCAGTCATTTCTTCTTAGGCTACAACTTCTTTGCCTTTCCGGATCTGTGAGTTTGTTCTCCTATAGCAATAGCAATAGCACTTTTCTTATATACCGCTTCATAGTGCTTTACAGCCCTCTCTAAGCGGTTTACAGAGTTCAGCATATTGCCCCCAACAATCTGGGTCCTCATTTTACCGACCTCGGAAGGATGGAAGGCTGAGTCAACCTTGAGCCTAGTGAGATTTGAACAGCTGAACTGTTGAACTAGCAGTCAGCCTGCAATGGCTGCATTTAACCACTGCACCACTTCAGCTCTATAGCAGTGTTTCCCAAACTTTTGACATATGTGTACCCCTTCTATAATTTTCTTACCGCTGAGTACCCCTCATAAAAAACATATGCTTTAATAAAAATCAAAATATATTTATTTTTTCTTTTTTTGGTACATACGCAAAATAAACGAAAGTTATATTATAAAGAACATTTATTTGATTCAATGAGAAGGATGAAATTTTTTATGTTGAGATGACAGATCATCATAATTTGGTTCCCTGGTTGTTAATTTTAATCTGAGATGCGGTTCCACGTCCAATAGTCTGTTCCTTTTTTTCGACTTAATGTCTACAAATGCAGAAAAAGCAACTTCGCATAAATATAAAGTTGGAAAAGGCAAGATGTATTTCAGGACTTTTGTATTTTATAAAAATAATCAAAATCAGTGGAACTTACTAAAGCACGATAACAGGCGCCCGGAACTAACTATTAAAGAAGTAAGTTGTCTCTGTAACGAAGTGCAGTATATTCACGCCGTGTCATGCCTCACAAGACTGTCTAACCGTTAGATAATACTGCAATTCTCCGGCATTTAAACAGCTCCGCGGCTCAACGTCAACTGTTAATGTTCCCGCAGTTTAAAAATGGCCGAACCCGAGCTGCGCGAAGGATGCGCAGAAGTTCCCACCATAATGAGTTGCGATACGATGTATGATGGCCCCAGTTCCCATGTAAAAACTGTGATACGCGCCTATTTCTTTACTTGTTCTGTGGGCGCAGCTAAGCACGGTGCAGTGGATATTCCCACGTGATCCCCACCAAACTCCGGTGCAACGCATACCCCCACCAAACTCTTCCCGTACCCCTAGGGGTACGCGTACCACACTTTGGGAAACACTGTCCTATGGTCAAAAGTCACAAACTGATAGTAAATTAGGCTATTACCAACACAAGATGAATATTTTATCTCCTACCCCAAAAAGAATTTATTTTAGCCTTGGATGTTGAGTGAGCAAGAAAAAAAAGATATAAGAATTTGAATCTTGATTATTATATAAACTGAACTTGCATTTGACACCCAAAGAAAGGAAGGAAGGAAGGAAGGAAGGAAGGAAGGAAGGAAGGAAGGAAGGAAGGAAGGGAGGGAGGGAGGGAGGGAGGGAGGGAGGGAGGGAGGGAGGATATACACGTACAATCTCCAAAGGAAGTACTTTTTGGAAATCTGATTTTAAAAAAATCCAGACACTATAAGAGGTTATCTTATTTAGGAATGCCTCAACTCTGCCAGTACCAATATATCAAGAAAGTAGATTTGATATTAAGGCTTCTTCACACTTTTTCAAAGGCAGATTCATAGTTCACAAGCGCATTTTGCATGGAAATGCCCCAAGTTAAATTATTGCCATTTCTAGATAAAAGGATCAAAAGAGAAATGATATAAGATCTTCTGCTTGACACCTTTAAGTAGAGACTTTTAAATTTGACAGAGAAACAGTCTGGCTTGAGACAAGGAAATATCTTATATTTCTAGTAGTGATGTTCCTACTGTTGCCAAAATATCTCTTTAAAACCAATTGAAAGGCTTGCATTCCTGTCTAGTCTAGATGGACGATGGCTGTGAACTTTTCAAGAGGAATCCTCTATGGAGCAATTAGGGTTTTTCATTTGTTGTGTTGCTTTTTCAGAGGGATCATGTGAAACCCAACACATGCCTGAACATGTGTTGATTTTTTCTGACTGCTGAAGAGATCTGCAGATTGCTTACAGCTGTGCGAACCACATAAAAGGAGTCAACATTCACTCAGAGCTATGTTTCACAGGACATGCATTGGATGAGTGTTGGATTCCAGACAACGACATCCATTATAATGAATATTTGGGCTCCCCCCACCCATCCTGAGATGCCCTGAACTTTCATCCTCTTAAATAACATCACTCTTGTTCCTGCTATAAAGGAGGGAAAACACAGTTCCTGTTCCCACGGGTACCACTAAACTTTACATGATTTTGAAAAAGTCGAATAAAAGAATGCAACTGGAAAAACATAGCGTTTGAAATGGACAGGCCTTGCTTTGGATTGGTGCAAGAGATGGTGTCACCTTTCTGCTTAAAAAAGGAATAGAGCAGAGAGAAGGAAGGGGAGAATCTTGCTTTGTTGGTTTTTGATCATTGTTGATTCGATGATTGTTGGGCCCATTGTTGGAATTTTGTATTTGTATTTGTATTTGTTTATTTGTCAAGCATATATGATTATAAGCAAAGTACAAACAGTAAAACATGATTGAATATATATGTAATATTACAAGCATGAATAAGAGTAAAAGAGGTATGAATATATGGGTACATTAGGACAGGAATGGTAGGCACGATTGTGCGCTTATGCACGCCCCTTACTGACCTCTTAGGAATGGGGTGAGGTCAATGGTAGATAATAAGAGGTTGAAGTTTTTGGGGTTTGGGGAAGAAACTATGGAGTCAGGTAAAGTGTTCCAGGCGTTGACCACTCTGTTGTTGAAGTCGAATTTTTTGCAATCAAGTCTGGAGTGGTTTAGATTAAGTTTGTATCTATTATGAGCTCATGTATTATTGCGGTTGAAGCTGAAATAGTCGTTAACGGGTAGGACATTGAGGCGGATAATTTTGTGAGCTACACTTAGGTCAGATCGAAGGCGGCGGAGTTCTAAATTTTGAAGTCCCAAAATTTCAAGTCTGGTTTCATAAGGAATTCTGTTGTGAACAGAGGAATGTAATACTCTTCTTGTGAAGTATCGCTGGACATTCTCAATTGTGTTAATGTCTGATATGTAGTGTGGGTTCCAGACTGATGAGCTGTAATGAAGGATCGGTCTAGCAAATGTTTTGTATGCTCTGGTTAAGAGTACAATGTTACCAGAGAAGAAGCTGCGCAAGATTAGGTTAACCACTCTTAATGCCTTCTTTGCTATGTAGTTGCAGTGGGCTCTGGCACTCAGATCGTTTGAGATGAGTACTCCGAGGTCCTTTACTGAGTTTTGGCAATGGCGTTTTGGTTTTGGCAATGGCGTAGAATTAGGAGTCCAGGAATTTGGCTTAGAATTTACAAGTAGGACAAAAGAACTCAATATTAAAAGTCGAAGAAAGCAAAACCATTTTATTCATCTCTCATGAGAGATGACCAGGGTTTTATTCATAAAATCAGCTTTTATTCCCATATTCCCATCAAGAGAATGCCTGGAAGAATTCTGAATTTTCAAAGAGAATATATTTATGAAGTTGATTGAGTCTACAAAAACCAACATTTTATAACCTATGCTTGGTTTAATAAATCATAATTCCTTAGATTCATACAACATTCTAAGCCACCCTCTATGGTTTGCAAAACACATAACTGTATACAGTACAACATTCTAAGACAATATTAAATTTAACCTGTCAAACTATCACTTGGAATAATTGCATCTTCTCAGAACTGTGATTGGATGCTTATGAAATGAAAACTGGATGAAGTATCAGAGTTATGAACGTTGATTTTGTTTGACAACTTTTCCGCTGTTCCCAAAAATGAATTTGGTGATGGGTTCTGACCTTGACTCTGTAGTAAAAAATATGATCCTCAACTGACATTAAATTTTCATTGTAATAAGGACTTTTTTGTCTTTAACCTTTTCTGAAAGCAAATTCAGTGCTAAAAGTGGGATTTAGAATAGAATAACAAAGTTGGTGCACTATTTTGGCACCCGAGGAAAAAAAGGTTCGCCATCACTGGTTTATAATCTTTCTTCTTCATGCCTCATGGACAAACATTTATTTCCTGTCGTCTAAGACCTATGGGCCCTCAAATGAGCTAGAAGTATTGAAAATCTTAGTTAATTAAAATCAATAAAACAAAAAGGCAGGTCATAAAAACATCAGGAAAAGTACTGATGCAGCTGGTTGGCGATTTAATGTGATTCTGTGAACCTATTGTACTTGAAAGGATTGTTTTGATGCAGCAGGATCTCAATTCATCTGACAGCTTATATATTTAAGACAATTGTTGCAACAAATGAATAAATATTCATTGAATGTTTCTTATTGTGAACCTCTGGTGATTTTCTTCAGAAAACAAGGGATTTCAGGCACTATTTTTAGCAAATGGAGAAGACTTCCTGTTTCTATAGGGACAAAGAAAGAGATGTCTTTCAGAAGAGTCTTCTGAAGGAAAGCACACACAAACAAACAAATATGTTTGAATCTATCCTATTGACATCATTGGATTAAGACCTAACAAATGCTTACTATTAAACAGCCATTCAATTCAGTACATGTCACATCATCTCCAGTGCATTATGCTTCAGGGGTGAAATCCTCCCGGTTCGCTCTTACCTGTTGGTCGCCGCACAGCTGAAGAAGCTGGTGGCGTTCGCGGCGCAGGGCTTCCCCCGCCCGCTTCCCCCGCCCGCCTGGATGCCGGCATTTGCGTTCTTTTGCCCTCTGCGCAAGCAGAACACTTTGCGCATGCGCAGAGGGCAAAAGAATGCAAATGCCGGCATCCAGGCGGGCAGGGGAAGCGGGCGGGGGAAGCCCCGCTCCGTGAACGCCACCAGCTTCTTCGGCTGTGTGGCGACCAACACGTAAGAGCAAACCGGGAGGATTTCACCCCTGTTATGCTTGGTATGTAAATCTAAGCTGCTTGAATTTGGCCTTCATTACCTCCGACTTGCCCACATCCTGTCCCTACATGGGATTATCCTTTAGGAATGTCTAGAAGTTCAATTAATGCACAATATAGCAATGTGGCTGTTAAAATATTTGCAGCAAATCTATACTAGTTGTCAGTTGCTTTCTGGCCACAATTTACAATCTTGGCTTTAACCTTTTGAGGAGTAAACAGCCTGACTATCTGAACGATGATCTACGTCAGTATGAACTGGCCTGGAAATTAAAAACAGTAGGAGATCTTAAGCTCCATTTTGACGATGCCTTCATTTTCTGAGAATCATTTCTCAAGCACAAAGGTGAAGTTCTTCTACTGTGTTTCCTTGGGAAAGGAATCAAGTTTGCCTACTAGTCTGTAATACTTGTGATTGCTTTCATGATATTGTTAAAGATCAATTTTGTATGGACTATCCTGTGTATTCAAACTTCATCCAATACTTGGTGATATACTGTAGATGTCAGGATTCGTGTAGGATTTTACACTACACAGTAAAAATATATACAGTATATTTATTGCAGGGAAACAAAGATTAGCAGTTTACAGCTCCTTCATATATATAAGTGAAATACCACTCACGCATCATCATGAAATCTCTAGAACTGTAAAGCCTACAAACTTGAAACTTGGCACGTATGTTCCTCTTGGCTTCTAGGTGCTCGCTAAGAAAGGATTTTTTGAAATGACCACCAGATCATTAGTTATTTCTCCTATTATTATTAACACGCTCTGATGCTAAAGATTTAGTCATTCTACTCCCCCTCCCCACCTGAAAAGAACTCTGTTCCAACTGCCAGTGGACGTGGCCAGCACATGACTCATCCGGCCTGTGGGCTGGGAGTTTAGACATTCTACTGCCCCCCCCCACCTGAAAACAACTCTGTTCCAACTGCCAGTTGCCTTATATTAATATGCTTTGATGCTAAGGAGTTACACATTCTACATAAATTTTCAAGCTTTAAGTGTCAATTTATCAATCACATAGTTTTGTAGCGAAGCACGGGTATCCAGCTACTAGTACAATATAAATTACTAAGAGTCCTCTTGTTGTAGACTAGGAGAACATTCTAAAGATATTAATCTAATTTTTAGTCTTCAGAAACTGCTCCCAACCGTCTAAATTCATACAACAAACGCTCATGTGATTGTGTTGATTTTGTTTCCTCCCCATGTTCAACCATATTATGTATAAGAGCGTTTAAATAAAATAAAACCTATAAGAGCGTTTAAATAAAATAAATAAATAAATGTTGCCTCCTATACCTTAACAACAATAATATTTCTTTAAATCTTTCTTATTCCTAGGAGTCTGGGGTTTTGTTTTGTTTTTAAATGGAAAAGACAAATTTAGCCACCTTAATCAGTGGTTGGAAGACCTGATGTTTCCTCTGGCTTACGAAGAAGCTTATGTGTTGCTCATGGTTGTGGATTAGGGATGGATGATGACACTTAAAAATGGTCCTTATAAACAAGATGTCATTTTTAATTGTTGTCACTGGACTGCTTTTTTAATTTTTTTTGTTTATGTTTTAATCTTTTGCTCTGTGTTCAATTTGATTAAATGAAAAATCAAGGGAAAAGAAGAAGAGGAAGGAAAGAAGGGGAAGGTTTTTCAAACCAGGAAGCAATTAAGTTCTCTTAAAGTTCTTCCTAGCTTATTTTTCTTCTTCTTCTTCTTCTTTAATTCCGAAGAACAAAAAATAAAATGAAAGCATACTACAATGTTTTTAATCTTCTTGTCTGGTCTCAAGTTTTTTGTTTCTTGACTTAAAAGCAGTTTCGGCCTTCACACTATGGACAGAATGACAGGCTATAAATACTTATAAAATAAAAATCTCAAGAAAATGCTATACATGTAGTATGATTAGTCCCTGGAGAGATAAATATAAAGAATATGTGCTTTGTGCATCTTGCAAAAATTATTCGTTTGACTGAATTGCCTTTCTATTTGGGGTGAGTACTCAAGACAGCCAAAAATGGTGTCATACCATTATTGTTAGATCAGCCTATGGTCTGGTTCATACAACAGACATCCTCATAATGTCAGGCCGAAGCCATTTTATTTGGGATCTTAGGCCTGCCACACTTTATACTATTCTGCTATGCATTTTCTATTGTAGGAAAATGGGAGGGGGGATTGTTTGAAGTTGCTAAGCATGTAGCCATAACAAATTCTTTCTAGAAAGCCAAGGTCATCCTTTGTCTCAGCACCTCTGCACCTGCACGGAAGGAGATGGGTGGACTCTGCCAGCGTGGCAATTGAAGATTGGTCAACGTGATTGATTTGTGGGTGTGGGGGCAAGGGCTTGAACTTTCAACTGGGTGGTGAAACCCAAGGACTTCAGATTTGGGTTTTACCCAGATGTGCCAACATGGCTCTATTAATAATTTGGAACTTTGAGGAATCTTTTGCCTTGGACTCTGATTTAATTTTAGATGCTATTTAGAACCCTGACACATAATGTACCGTATTTTTTGGAGTATAAGACGCACCTTTTTCCTCCCTAAAAGTGGCTGAAAATTTGGGTGCGTCTTATACTCCGAATGTAGCTTTTTTGGAGCCCAGCCCTAACTAGGTGCTAACGATCTTCCCAGCTCTTACCTTGCAGGCTCTTTCATTGTTACTCTCTCCAAAGAATGTTTTTCCAGCCCTAAGTTTTTGCAGGGTTTTTTTCATTGCTCTACTTGCTCCGAAAAAGTTTTTTTCTAGCCCTAACCAGGTGCTAATGATCTTCCCAGCTCTTACTGGCTTGCAGGCTCTTTCATTGTTACTCTCTCCGAAAAAGGTTTTTTTTAAGTCCTAACCAGGGAATAAAATAATGTGCTGAAGCTGACCAGACTAAGGATGCTAGCCAGATGATTACCTGGTAGACAGATTTTTCCCCCCTATTTTCCTCCCCCAAAACTAAGGTTCATCTGATACTCCGGTGCGTCTTATACTCCAAAAAATATGGTAATTCTAGGATGGGCTTTTGAGCGTAAACCAAGCTTGGTCAAACATTTGGAGAGCTGAGTGCACCTCAAAACATCTGTAACAACTCCAGCAGCTATTCTGGTCATGGTGTCCAGCTGGTCCTTCCACCTTACGCAATCTTAAACTGTTTTAAAAGAATTTAGAACCACTGGTTGTATTAATACTTTTACTTATTTATTTATAGGATTTATAAAGCCGCCCACCTTGTCCTAAACTCTGGGTGGCTCATTAATATGAAATATGATAATGATATATGCACATGCACAATTAATCACACTTAGTATTTGCCAAGCTGTTAAAACTGTTTACCCTGTCTGATTTTAATTCCTTTTTTTCTCCTTTGACAACTGCCAGCTGTTTTTCTTTTATGAATCAGTTTCCTGACTTACCATAAAGTTTTGCAAAGTCTGTTTTTTAGCCAAGAGAGAAATTGTAGGGAAAAGGTTCCCATAGCCACAGCTGCAATACCTCAATAAATATGAGAGATGGTAATTAACAGGAGATTTCTATTTGTACCAAAATTACATTTTTAACGAACTCTCTGTGTTAATATATGCAAACCAGAAAGGTTAAGGGCATTATTATTATTATACAGTTGGTTGGTTGGTTGCACAGTCAGCCAGATGTTTAGACTGGATTTGGTATTTTTGTCCACCTGTGAAACCTTGGTTCACAGCTAAACTTAAGCAGCTACATCATTCCAAAGAGGAAGCCCACAGAAAAGATGATAGAATGCTATACAATCAGGCCAGAAATGTATTAACAAGAGAGATCAGAGCAGCAAAAAGAAGCTACTCTGAAAAGCTAAGGAATCAGTTTTCAACAAATGAACCAGCAAACATGTGGAAAAAACAGTTACGGCAAACGTCCTTCCCAGGTTGAAGGAAATCGACAACGGGCAGATGAAATTAACATGTTTTACTGCAGATTTGAAAGGAAACTACAGCCACCTTTCTCCACAACCCCCATCTCAGACACACCAACAACAGCCAAACCTCCTACAATTGACCCCATCCCATTGGGTTCACAATGGGTTCACCATTCTGGTGATCACAGAAAAGGAAGTACAAGATCTGTTTCACAGACAGAAGCCAGGAAAAGCACCAGGCCTAGACAAGATAACTCCTTCTTGCTTAAAAGTCTATGCTGACTAATTGGTCCCCATCTTCACCCAAATCTTCAATAAATCGCTAGAGATATGCTATGTTCCTTCTTGCTTCAAATGTTCTACTATCATCCCAGTGTCGAAGAAGCCCACCATCAAGGAATTGAACGACTACAGACCAGTTGCTCTAACATCTGTAGTTATGAAAACCTTTGAAAGGCTAGTGGTGTCCCACTTGAAAACCATCACGGACCCCCAAGAGCTGAAGTGGTGCAGTGGTTAAATGCTGCGACTGCAGGCTGACTGCTAGTTCAGCAGTTCAGCTGTTCAAATCTCACTAGGCTCAAGGTTGACTCAGCCTTCCATCCTTCCGAGGTGGGTAAAATGAGGACCCAGATTGTTGGGGGCAATATGCTGAACTCTGTAAAACCGCTTAGAGAGGGCTGTAAAGCACTATGAAGCGGTATATAAGTAAAGTGCTATTGCTATCTGTGGTTAGACCCCCTGCAATTTGCATACTAAGCAAATAGATCAACAGATGATGTTGTTAATATGGCTCTGCACTACATCCTACAACATCTTGAATCTCCAAAGACCTACGCAAGGGTCCTCTTTGTATACTTTAGTTCAGCATTCAATACCATCATTCCAGACATTCTTCTAACTAAACCAGCTAGCGGTACCTGAACATACTTGTAAGTGGATCATAAGCTTCCTAACAGACAGGAAGCAGCAGGTGAAGCTAAGCAGAATCACATCAGATATCTGAACAATTAGCACAGGGGCCCCCCAAGACTGTGTGCTCTCTCCACTTCTCACTATACACCAATGACTGCATCTCAAATGAACCATCTGTTAAACTACTGAAGTTCACAGATGACACAACAGTGATCGGTCTCATTCGAGACAATTATGAATCTGCGGAAGGTTGAACAACTAGCCTCGTGGTGCAACCAGAACAACCTGGAACTGAATACACTAAAAACCGTAGAAATGGTGGTAGACTTTAGGAGAAACCCTCCCATACTACCACCTCTTACAATACTAGACAACACAGTATCAACAGTAGAGATCTTTAAATTTCTAGGTTCTACCATATCTCAAGACCTAAAATGGGCACCTAATATCAAAAATGTCATCAAAAAAGCACAACAAAGAATGTTCTTTCTGCGCCAACTCAGAAAGCTCAAACTGCCCAAGGAGCTGCTGATTCAGTTCTACAGAGGAATTATTGAGTCTGTCATCTGCACCTCTATAACTGTCTGGTTTGGTTCTGCAACCCAACAAGACAGACACAGATTTCAGAGGATAATTAAAACTGCAGAAAAAACAATTACTCCCAACCTGCCTTCCATTGAGGACCTGTATACTGCACGAGTCAAAAAGAGGGCCGTGAAAATATTTACAGACCCCTCGCATCCTGGACATAAATTGTTTCAACTCCTACCCTCAAAACGACGCTATAGAGCACTGCACACCAGAACAACTAGACACAAGAACAGTTTTTCCCCGAATGTCATCACTCTGCTAAACAAATAATTCCCTCAACACTGTCAAACTATTTACAACGTCTGCACTACTATTAATCTTCTTATCATTCCCATCACCCATTTCCTCCCAAAATGACTGTATGACTGTAACTTTGTTGCTTGTATCCTTACAATTTACAGTATATTGACTGGTTCCTAATATGATTTGATTGCTTATTTGTACCCTATGACTATCATTAAGTGTTGTACCTTATGATTCTTGACAAATGTATCTTTTCTTTTATGTACACTGAGAGCATATGCACCAAGACAAATTCCTTGTGTGTCCAATCACACTTGGCCAATAAAGAATTCTATTCAGTTCAATTTTCTATTCAATTTTCTATTCTATTTTCTATTCTATTCTATTCTATTCTATTCTATTCTATTCTATTCTATTCTATTCTATTCTATTCAATATTCGATTCGATTCTATTTTCTATTCTAATCCATTCAATCTTCTATTCAATTTTCTATTCTATTCTATTCTATTCTATTCAATTTTCTATTCTATTCTATTCTATTCTATTCTATTCTATTCTATTCTATTCTATTCTATTCTATTCTATTCTCAAGTCCTTCCCAAGGACTTAACAACCTAAGGAGATGTTGTTGTCTGCTGATGTTAAAGTTATTGTTGCAGGATTTAAGCTGTTCCTAGTTAAAGCTGCCTTTTGCAATTGACTGATGGTGATTTTGTAAATGCCAATGGTGTTCATGCGGTGTTCTAGATATTTTGGGATTGGATCCAAGGCTCAAATTACTGTTGGCATTAATCTGTGCTTTCTTTTGCCACAGCTGTTCTACTTCTATTTGCAGGTCTTTGTATTTTGCGATTTTCTCCCGTTCTTTTTCTTCTATTGTGCTGTCTCCAGGTACTGCCAGATCCACTATGCAGACTTTTTTTTTTGGTCTTTCTTATCAATTATTATGGTTCACTGCACAATCAGCCAGATGTTCAGACTGGATTTGGCATTATTATTCTTATCTTCTCACTAACCAGTACATTCTTTCAGATATTCTTACACATTTCTTTAGAAAACAAATTTGAAGCTGCTGAAGTTTCTTTGATTCTGTGTGTCTTCAAAGCAGCTATAAGGAGATTTCATTAAACATATTAACTAACACCAATGCACTTATGTTAAAAACTAATCCAAGATTCCTGCACTGAAGTATCTGATATTTGATATTCGTCCATCGTATTCGAAGAGGACCTTGACATCTATGAGAATCGGGGGGGATGTCAAGACTTGCACGTGAATTGGATTAAAGTGAGGGAGAGGTGCACAGAGTCAGCCTCACTCTCTCTTCCCAGATTCCATCTTGCTCCAAATAGCAGGACAAGAGTCGAGACAGTTGGAGATGGGCTGGGTGCAGTGGTTGACCAGGGCGTCTTTCGTGTCTTGCCGTGCTCTTAGCATACCACATCACTTGCAGAGACTGCCTTCATGAGTGTTGTCCTATTCTAGTAGATTTCATCTGCTCAGTCCGCCGGAATCTGTCTTCACATGCTCGGGATAGACAAGTCCTTATCTCACCAAAGGTCAATGACCCAACGGCTACTCTCAACCGGGTTTGGCCAGCCTGTCGAAGCTGTTGCCCGGGGTGTGGCCGCTGCGCATGCTATAGCTGCTAGGAGCCACAGGTGAGAGTTGAGTGACAGGTGGGGACCAAAGGTGGAGGAGCTGCCCTAAAAGCTGCCCTAGAATGAGCTGCCGTAAAAGGACACGACATGCCCCTACACCAGAGGTGCTACCCCTCCCTGAGCACCCCATACACCCCAGTATCTGATATAATATATTCACACATACCAAATTCAGTCACTATTTTTTTTAAAAAAAGTCTTTATTAATTATGTAAAAAAGACAAACAAACATACAAACAAACATAAAAACATATATAAACATATGTATATATAAATAGAGTAACAAATATCTTTGAGTATAGAAAACATTGAACATTGAACATACATGTCAACCATCTCGTCGACACTATCCTTTTACAGCCTAGTGATACAAAAACATGTTTATTCTTTATAGTTATTATATTCAGTCAAAAGAAATGAATATCTCACACCAAGACAAGATGTATTTTTTTAAAATCCAGACATGGAAATATAGAACACAAAAAGAGAACAGAAGAACAGATGTATTGACAGAGGAGATGCCAATTCTTACTTTTATGTCCAACAGATTATCTCTCTCGAAAGTCATCAATAGTCAACATGCTGGGATATTCACTCTATCAGGTTTTATATTATGAGTTTTAGATGCACTAAAACTTTCAGAGCTATGTTTATTTTTGGGATCTGCATGTTTGCGCAATTAAACAAATTACCCTTGAAGACAAAAACAACAGAAATCTTTTCCCAAAATACATGTAACGAGGCGGAACAGGCCCAACAGTTTTGTAGTCACCTGACTGGTGAAACTTGCTTGCTTCTTCCTATTATGTATGTGAAAATGAATAGGTTCCTTATAAGAATGTGTCAAATTCAAAATTATGAAGTTTGTATGAAAGTTTTATTTCCCACCACCTGGAAACTACTCAGGTATGAAATATAACAGAGATATTAGGGGTAGTCTTTCTTATTCTCAGATTCTACCCTTCTAAAGAGGTAGTAATTGGCAAGAAAATATAATATCAATAATAGTTACTACTGTGCTATGTTACTGCTTATGGCAGTGATGATTACGGTACTTAAGGAGTTTAGGTTCTGGTAAGATAAAACTATTACATTTTTTAAAAATGGATCTAAAATAAGGACAATATTCCAGATATTGTTGTAATGTGCAGAAGTTTCTAGGTTGTATGTTAAAAGAAAAGGGAATGTTAGACGTACCCATTCCCTAAACTTTTGGAATGTTTTCAATAAAGCAAATAAAAAATAAAAAATAAACCAGGAATGAAATAGAGAGGAATTAATTTGCTTTAAATTAATTAAAACCATTACAATTTGTAGAGCTGAAATTTAGGGTTTACCTCAGTGGTGAAATCCAATTTTTTTTACTACCGGTTCTGTGGGTGTGGCTTGGTGGGCGTGGTGTGGCTTGGTGGGAGTGGCTTGGTGGCAGTGGCAGGGGAAGGATACTGCAAAATCCCCATTCCCTCCCCACTCCTGGAGCCAGCCACAGGGGGTATTTGCCAGTTCTCCGAACTACTCAAAATTTCCACTACTGGTTCTCCAGAACCTGTTAGAACCTGCTGGATTTCACCCCTGGTTTACCTTGAGTTTTACTTTTTAAAGACTATTCGCTGTGAAAAAGTCTTCTGGAACCTTATAGTTTACTCTGATCCACTGATTTAACAGAAAGACAAGAGTTGGAAGGGACCTTAGATATCTTCTAGGCCAACCCCTTACTCAAGTAGGAGATCCAATAGCATTCCGGACAAATGGCTGTCCAATTTCTTCTTACATACCTCCAGTGTTAGAGCACTCACAACTTCTGGAGGCAAGCCATTCCACTGATTAATTGTTCTAATTGTCAGGAAATTTCTCCCTAGTTCTAGGCTGGACCTCTCCTTGATGAATTTCCATCCATTACTTCTTGTCCTGCCTTCAGGTGCTTTGGAGAATAGGTTGACACACCCCCTCCCACCCTCTTTGTGGCAGCCCCTTAGATATTGGAACTCTGCTATCATGTCAACCCTAGTCCTGAACTGAGGTCCTTTTTAAAACTATCCCATCCAACAAGTGAAGGTTGTTGGTTCTCTTCCATAAAAAGAGAATCCAACTCTAACATTCCTTAGCTTCTTTCTACCTCTGAGCTATTCAAGAAGGGTGGACACTGAGAATATCAGAGGTGGGCATTCGTGAAATATAATCAAATTCTTCCCATGCTTGGCCTCAGCATGCTTATTTATATCTCTCCCAGCTAAATATTAGGGCCTCTGCAGGTAATTTGAAAGAGAAATAGACATCTCCATTATACTGTAAGTAGACTGCCCTCCTCCACATCTTTCTCCTCCACCCTCCCCCGCCTCCATCTTCACAACTCACAAAGACATCTTTCATGACAATGGAAGGAGAACAGCTTCATGAAAATAAATAGCCAAGGAGCAATATGGATTTCATTCTCTGTGCTGCAGCATTACTAAAATAAAACAGCTGTGATCGCATACTGAGATGAAAACCATTGTTCAATAAATATGCCTTATTAAACATTGTAGCAGTGATGAAGAGTACAGCTCTCCAATAGTAAAGTAAGCCTTCTTGGTAGACCACCCATTGCTATAGGGAATAACAATGGGACCAGTCTCAATCAGAGATATTTTCATTGGGGTGGAATGTTCAGTTTGTATTTGTGTATGTAATAGGACTGTAGTTCACCAATAGCTTACCCTGGTGTAACTTGGTTTATTTACCGATGGATCAAAGCCTCATTTGGTTTAGTCAATTGTCATAAAGGAACTCCTTTCTAGGAGGCTACTCAAGGAAGGATAATTTATGTATTCATTTGTGTATTTTTCTATTATTAAATCCAGGTTTAATTCATTCAGGAAGAAATAAAATCCGTATTTTAAAAAAAACAACAACAAGAAGAAAATCCAGTAATCAACAAAGATAGGGTAGAGTGCACCTAAAAACTGTATTTCATATTTACTGTACATTTTATCTATGTAAGTTCCAGGAAAAGGAGCATAAAATCTGCCCTGTAAGTTATCATTCTTGATAATCATATGATATAATCATTCTTCATTATTGGCTATGATGTGGGAATAGTCAGAGATTCTAATGGATCAGCTTATTGGAGTCCTATTAAGTAAGTTTCAAACCCAAAATTGCCTGAAAGGAAAGCAATACATTTGCTTCAGGCTGAAAATGGAGCAATACGAAACTCCAAAAAAAGACTTTTATCTTCTGTGGCCACCAGTCTGACATGCTTTGTTTAGGATTCCTTGCTAAATTTGTTACTGGAGATCATTTTTATGTTCTCAAACTCAACACAAGTACATTTATTTTTATTTATTTTATTTTTTTATTTTTTTATTTTTTTATTTATTTATTTATTTTTTTATTTTTATTTATTTATTTACTTACTTACTTACTTACTTACTTACTTACTTACTTACTTACTTACTTACTTACTTACTTACTTACATTTTTATGCCGCCCAACTCCGCAGGGACTCTGGGCGGCTCACAGCAAATACAAATATAATTAATATAAAAACACCCTTAAAAACGAAATTAAAACACAATTTCAGTTAAAAAACATTCCAACCATCCATCCGTTCATGGGCCGACATCACTAGTTCTTTCAATAAGGTCATTGGTCCCAGGCCTGTCAAAAAAGCCAGGTCTTTACGGCTTTCCTGAAGGCCAATAAGGTGGGGGCAGTACGGATCTCAGGGGGTAGCTGATTCCAGAGATCCGGGGCAGAGAAGGCTCTCTCCCGCGGGCCTGCCAGCCGACACTGTTTAGCTGACGGGACCTGAAGCAGACCAACCCTGTGGGATCTGACCGGTCGTAGGGAGGTATGTGGTAGAAAGCGGTCCCGAAGATACTCTGGCCCTGAGCCATATAGGGCTTTAAAGGTAATCACCAACACCTTGAATTGCATCCGGAGACCGATGGGAAGCCAGTAGAATGGAACCAACTCAAGTAATAAAATACGGCCAGCTTTTAATGGTTAGGCATTAGTGTAACCAGCTGATAGGTACAGTTATCAAATCTGGGTTGCAAAAATCCAAATTACCCATTAATAATAACAAAGAGTTCTAGGTCTCCAGGTTTCCTGCTGCTTTTACTCCCCAAACCCCAAAAACTTTAACCTGTCTACAGTCGACCTCACCCCATTCCTAAGAGGTCTGTAAGGGGCATGCATAAGTGCACCAACGTGCCTACCGTCCCTGTCCTACTGTCCTATTGCCTAATTTACCTGTACCTACTTTGCTAATGTTTATGTTTATACCAATACCTACTATCTTGTACATGTTTGACAAACAAATAAAATAAAAATAAAATAATAAATAAATACTTAGGGAACACCAGGAAGTTTGCAGGCCAGACCTGATAAATCTATGATGGACCTCCCCCCCCCCCAAAATAGAATAGAATAGAATTCTTTATTGGCCAAGTGTGATTGGACACACAAGGAATTTGTCTTTGGTGCATATGCTCTCAGTGTACATAAAAAGAAAAGATACATTTGTCAAGAATCATGAGGTACAACACTTAATGATTGTCATAGGGTACAATTAAGCAATCAGGAAACAATCAATATTGGTATAAATCGTAAGGATACAAGCAACAAGTTATAAGTGGGAGGAGATGGGTGATAGGAACAATGAGAAGACTAATAGTAATAGTAATGCAGCCTTAGTGAATAGTTTGACAGTGTTGAGGGAATTATTTGTTTAGCAGAGTGATGGCATTCGGGGGAAAAAACTGTTCTTGTGTCTAGTTGTTCTGGTGTGCAGTGCTCTATAGCGTCGTTTTGAGGGTAGGAGTTGAAACAATTTATGTCCAGGATGTGAGGGGTCTGTAAATATTTTCACGGCCCTCTTTTTGAGTCGTGCAGTATACAGGTCCTCAATGGAAGGCAGGTTGGCAGTAATTGTTTTTTCTGCAGTTCCAGGTACTCCATCCATGCTTACTATCTGATCCTCAAAGAAGTAGAACCTCTTTCAGGCAGATTCAACTGGACAGATGGTCCAGTTGCTAACAGTTACTTCCAACTTCTCTGAACTGAGTTTCAGCTTGCTGGCTGGTCTCCACTCTGGATGCAAAGCACTGACGTCCTCCCACCTTCTCTGGATGGTATCCAGCTCCATATTCGACAGAGTTGTAAATTTCAGTTCTACAGACCCTAAACGTATTCTGGAATTGGCTTAGTCAGCAATAAACGTTTGGTCATAACTCGCCAAGATTTGATTCTTTATTGAAGAACATGAATGAAACAATACACGTAGACGTTTTACCTAAAGTCATATGTGAAAGTCAAAGCTTTTCTCATAAATCTGTATTTTGGATTTAAACTCTAGGCTTTTTCTGCAGGTCAGCAGGTACCCAACCTTGAGTCTTGGGAAGCATCTGACTACTGTTGAAGTTATTTTTACCTGGGCAACTGCTGATTCCTGTCTCATGAGCTTCATTCTTCAGAGATTTATTTTATTTATTTATTTGTCAAACATGTATAGGATAGTAGTAGTTTGTATAAACATAAGTAAAAAAAAGTAACGATAAAAGAGGACAATAGGACAGTAGGACAGGGACGGTAGGCACAGTGGTGCGCTTATGCAAAATATGTAAAACAAAAATTTTAAACGTCAGTGTGTCAGGCTCTCTGGTAGCTGCCTGTTTGTTCTCTTTAATAAGATTTATTGAGATCATTTCGATGGGGTTGCGTTGCAAGAATTCTGGTAACTGAACTATTTTCCATTTCAAACTATTACATCTGTAATGGATTTCCTGACCCTAAAAACATGAATGGACATTTGCAAAACAATGCAGAACAGGAACAGATGGACGTTCCGTTCATATCTCATAAATGGTTAGCCAGTCCCTCCCTAAACCCAGAGAAAGTTCAGAAGAGGATAAGTAGCATAGAAGAGGTTGTGTCTTGGTACTGATTGCTGATTATGTGCCATCAAGTGATACTTTTAGCTATCCCATAGACAGATTTTATTCAGGAGGATTTGTCTCCAGCCTGATTTTTTGGATTTTTGTACCTATTGCCATTATAATCAGTTCCTTGACCTTGATGTTCATTGTCCTCTTCTTCTCTTTCATTTTTCATCCATTTTATGCCCTTTCGCAACCTTATAGACTTCTCCAGAGAACTAGGCAGGGTTGAAATGCTACCAGTTCGGCCCGGTTCGGGCGTATCGGTAGCGGCGGGCGCTGGTGGTTTGGAGAACCGGTAGCGGCAGCAGCGCGAGGCTCTGCCCAGCCACCCGCCGCCATTTTCTTTTTTTAACCCTCTCGCATGCGCAAAGCCTTCTGCGCATGCGCAGAGGATAAAAAAGCATGTGTGCAAATGCAGCGGGGGTGAAAAGGCAAGCGCGCACACGAGCAAAGCAAGCGTGCGCACATTAGCGAAGCAAATGCGAGCGCACGAAGCATGCACTTTCGAACCAGTAGGAAAGGTAAGTAGATTTCACCACTGGAGCTAGGTATTCATTAATGTGTTCAAAGTATGATAATATGAGCTTGGTCAATTGTGTCTTAGCATTCATAAATAAAGCTGGGATTAAAGTAGACACAGTTCTAGTTTTCAAGATTCCATAACCCAATTCCTTTTTATTTTCAATAAATTTGAACCATGGAACTTACTTTATCTAACCATTAATCTAACTTTCCTGGTTTCTGAAAGAGGGAAGGGGGGAGAGAGAGAGAGAGAGAGAGAGAGGGAGGATACATATATAGTACAATAGAAGAGAGGAGAGAGGAGAAGGGAGAGAGAGGGGGGGAAAGAAAGGGAGAGAGAGAGAGACTATAGATACATAGATAGTACAATAAAAGAGATAGACAGGCAGGCAGGCAGATATAGACAATTGATACATTGATGGTACAATAGAAGATAGATAAACGGACATATAGTTTTCATACAATTATAGCAAATGGGTTTCTTACATAAGCATACATACCGGTTTTCAATTAAAATTGTTCTATTTCTAAAAACAGAAAGCTGCTTCTGCCACAGAGTATGGTCTACTAACATTACTATGACCTGTGGTTACCATAAATTTACTATATTTACTTCAAGTATTTACTATATGGTCTACTAAGATAAATACTGTCCTCTAGTGGCCAGATGAGTTAATACTAGCTTTCAAACTCCTTTAAATTATGGGTTCACTTATTTTGTGAAAAAAGTGGGGTGCAAAAATGCAGCATTTTCACTAACATTTAAAAAGAGTTGTTGTCCTGAACCTGTGTTTAACTTTGCTGCTTGTTGCAATTCAAATCATAAACTTTCCCTTGCGTTCTACATCAGAGAAATTCCAATTTAAATCATTTTACAATTTCTTAGTGCTCTTATTAAAGAATGGTAGGATGACTCATGCTGGGAGGCAGATGAAATAAAATTGCTTTGTCGTATAGGAGAATGAAGATAGAGTTGTTCCAAAATTCCTTATGTTGATTATCATATGATTTAAAGGACATTACATTTTTAAAAAAAGACTTTTCGTGAAGGCTTTTGGCTAGAATTCAAGTTCTTATGGTTGACTCAGTTATGAGATTGGTAATAGACTGATGTCTTCCTAGACTAAATCATTTTCTAGACCCCTTGACTTTCTAGATTTCCATGCACACCCCCTTCACCCCAAAAAAGACTTTAAGCAGAAACTTCTTCAACTCATCACAGTTTTTTGGGAAACTTGGCTTTTGCCATTGCCAATGACAAACCATTCCTTGAAGAAATGGCTGGAAAAAATTGTCTTCACCTGGAGAAACCTGGAGCAATTCTTCATCTACAAACTTCACAGAGAATTTCAAAATTCCAATTATACTTACCTGCATTGTACAGAACGTCTCCAGGTGACTTAAATCTTAATCCTTTGTTGTTGTTGTTGTTGTTGTTGTTGTTAGTTGCGAAGTCATGTCCGACCCATCGAGACCCCATGGACAATGTTCCTCCAGGCCTTCCTGTTCTCTACCATCCTCTGGAGTCCATTTAAGCTCATGCCAACTGCTTCAGTGACTCCATCCAGCCACCTCATTCTCTGTCGTCCCATTCTTCTTTTGCCCTCAGTCTTTCCCAGCATTAGGCTCTTCTCCAGTGAGTCCTTCCTTCTCATTAGGTGGCCAAAGTATTTGAGTTTCATCTTCAGGATCTGGCCTTCTAAAGAGCAGTCAGGGTTGATCTCCTCTAGGACTTACCAGTTTGATCGCCTTGCAGTCCAAGGGACTCGCACGAGTCTTCTCCAGCACCATAGTTCAAAGGCCTCAATTCTTTGGCGCTCAGCCTTTCTTATGGTCCAACTTTCACAGCCATACATTGCAACTGGGAAAACCATAGCCTTGACTATACGCACTTTTGTTGGCAGGGTGATATCTCTGCTTTTTAGTATGCTGTCTAGGTTTGCCATAGCTTTCCTCCCCAGGAGCAAGCGTTTTTTAATTTCTTGGTTGCAGTCCCCATCTGCGGTGATTTTGGAGCCCAGGAAAATAAAATCTGTCACTACCTCCATTTCTTCCCCATCTATTTGCCAGGAATTGAGAGGGCCAGATGCCATGATCCTTAGCTTTCCTTTTATTCTGAATAAGGCCAATTGAGTTACTAGTAAGTAGGAGAGTGGGAACAGACTACCTTGGCCAGCACTGGGCTAAGTTAGTGTGCTGGTGAGAAAGATGGAGTAGAATTGGTACAGGTGTGAAATCTATTATTAATCTGGGGCAAGCTTGATATCTGAAGCTGTTGTACTCTAAGATAAAATAAGCACTATATTTGAAGAAGATCTGGGTGGGGGATACATTAAGGTGACCAGACGTCCCGCTTTTGGTGGGACAGTCCCGCTTTTTAATAATTTGTCCCGCGTCCTGCGGCATTTCAAAAAAGTCCCGCTTTTTTAATTTGAATTTGCCCTGCACACCCCTCTGCCTCCTGCCTCGCCTGCCTCCTCCTGCCAGGTGGGGAGGGAGGGCAGCGGCGGTCTTGCCTGTTTGTCGCCGCAGAGCCAAAGAAGCTGGTGGCGTTTGCGGCGCAGGGCTTCCCCCGCCCGCTGTCCCCAGCCGCCGGAACGCCGCCATTTGCGTTCTTTTGCCCTCTGTGCAAGCAGAACGCTTTGCGCATGCACAGAGGGCAAAATAGCTTCTTTGGCTCTGCGGCGACAAACAGGTAAGCCTGCACCGGTAGGAACCCACCCCTGGCTGCGATGAAGGGAGGTGTTTGGGGGGGTGCACAAAGCTGCAGGATAAGAGAGACGGACCCCTCCCGTCTTGCTCCCCTAGAACCCCCCCCCCCGTCAATGGTGTCCCGCTTTACAAAAAATAAAATCTGGTCACCTTAGGATACATCCAAGTTTGAAAATCACACATTTGTGGTCCCTGAATCTGCTTTCATGTTCCTGGTGACTTGATGTCATTTTGACTTCCATTTCTATCTTTTAGTCCTGAGAATTCCTATGGTCTCCTATCCTGTTACTAATATACCCTAACACTGCTTACTTTTCAGATCATCCAGTATCTACTAGACAATGCTGTCTTCTAAATTAAAAAAAAAAACTCCATTGGCTCAAACTTGATCTCTGGTGAGCTCATGAACATGTTCGTGTAATTTTTTTGGCAGCCACGTGGAAATAGTGTCATTTTTTTCCGTTCCAGAATCGTTTTAAACTTCTCATTTACAGCTTGTAGCCTAGCCGATTCCTGCTGGTTTTTCGTGGAATTAAAAGATAATTCTGGATGGATATCTGTGGTTAGAATAGCTGTTCACACATTTTGCATTTCACAACTCCATCGAGTCCTAAAACTTGACTATCTTGCTTTTCTTGCCTGCTGCATTCCTTACAGAAAAAGCAGGTGATCCAATGCTGATTTTCTTCTCTGTTAAATAATTAAAA
This sequence comes from Diadophis punctatus similis, assembly GCA_023053685.1. Classification (NCBI taxonomy): domain Eukaryota; kingdom Metazoa; phylum Chordata; class Lepidosauria; order Squamata; family Dipsadidae; genus Diadophis; species Diadophis punctatus. Next base: position 9,893,326 of record JALIGW010000015.1, read on the forward strand.
AAAAAAGTATGAAACTGTTTTAAGGCTAACATATGCATAAGGCTACCCTCGAAGAGTGTCCGGCGACAGCAATTGGTGCAAAATGCAGCTGCGCGAGCTGTGGTGAGTGTGCCTAGATACACCCACGTAACACCTATCCTCCGCCAGCTGCATTGGCTGCCCATTAGTATCCGGACCCAATTTAAGGTGTTGGTTTTGACCTTTAAAGCCCTACATGGCTCAGGGCCAGGTTACCTTCGGGACCGCATCCTGCCGCATACCTCCCTACGACCGGTTAGGGCCCACAGAGTTGGCCTCCTCCAGGTCCCATCGACCAAGCAATGCCGGTTGGCGGGGCCGAGGGGGAGAGCCTTCTCTGTGGGAACTCCCTCCCTTTGGAACCAGCTTCCTCCAGAGATCAGGACTATCCCCACCCTGCTGGCCTTCCGTAAAGCAATAAAAACCTGGCTCTTCCGGCAGGCGGGGTGAAAGTGAGACCAATCAGACTATATATGGGTCTCCCCCCTGGTTATGAATGCTAGATGTTTTTTAACTTTTGTAGTTTTTAATTGTTATGATTTTATATTGATAAATGGATTTGACATGTTGTGAGCCGCCCAGAGTCCCTCAGGAGTTGGGCGGCATACAAATCTATTTAAATAAATAAATAAATAAATAAATAAATAAATAAATAAATAAATAAATAAATAAAGAAAGAAAGAAAGAAAGAAAGAAAGAAAGAAAGAAAGAAAGAAAGAAAGAAAGAAAGAAAGAAAGAAACAAATGCTTGCTGCAAAGGAAATAAATCACACATTAAAACGACAGCAGATATAAAGATTCATTTCTTGGAATTAATGAACTTTTCAGCACCAAAAAGGTGACTTCAAAAGATGATATCTCAGGCGCTCTTTTAAAAAGTGTGTATTCAACTGGATGACAATTCTTAATTGGAATTTCAAAGGTTATATATTCTGAAAGAAAGAAAAAACCTGTCTAATAAGATTGGATCGATAAGAAGAAAAAAGGTCAAAGTCCTGAAAGCTGTATCTGATCTATATAAGCAAAAAAGTATATTAAAAAAATAAGGTCTATGTTCTCTGCTTGTATTTATCTTTGGGATAAGAATTTCAAAGCCACAGTGCCAACAGCAGCTTCTAGAAGTGATTGTTATAGATTAAGAAAACGATCTACAGAACCACTGGATTTTTAATTTAAAATTCTGCCAGCTCGGTCAATGTATCGAGCAAGTGGTTTTAAACTGAATTGCTGCATTTTTTTTCCATCCACTTTTTTTTTACGAGGTTAGATGGGCAAGTAATTTATTGCTAGAGAGATTAGAATCTCTGATATTCCGTTGCCTGCATCCATTCTCAACATAAAAAAATACTGAAGTGGAGGCAAGGATTCTGGCCTTAAAAAGAAATCAGAGTTTGGGAAGTCAAGTTTTTCCTGGATATCTTGCATTCTTCTTTACTTATCTCCAAAGAGCAAAATAAGAACTCATTTTAGCAGTCAGCTACTAGATGAAAAAAAAAACCCTGTCAGTTTCATTCAGTTTCTCAATTATTCTATCCTATGTTTAGTTAAGCTTGTTTCCACAACATTTTGAGATTGTCTTTAAAAAAAAACATGAAAACCTGGCCTTCCTTCTCCTTATATACAAACTTAAATGCAATGTTACTTAATAGACATATTTTTAAAAAAGCTTAAACTAAAAGTTTAAATGCGCGCACGCACACGCACACACACAAACACATACACGGTTCAAATCTCACCGGCTCAAGGTTGACTCAGCCTTCCATCCTTCCGAGGTAGGTAAAATGAGGACCCAAATTGTTGGGGGCAATGTAAATATATACATTGCTTACTGGTGTAAACCGCTTAGACAGTGCTTGCACTGTGAGACGGTATATAAATCTCACAAAATAAATAAATAAATAAATACACACAAACACACAATGTTTTCCTAAGTAACCACACACAAATGTCTGGGAGGAAACACCTCATGCATAAAAGTTGGGTAGAAAAAAGCTAAACATTATCCCCCGAAGAATACGAACCAATCAAAACCAATTATTTAGCCGTGCATACTAGCTGTAAACTAGAGCGTCAAACTGTTGAACAAGCTATTTGCAGCACAATTGTAAGTGTGCTGGGTTAATTAAATCTATTCTGCAAACTGCACACATTACAAAGAAGGTTGCTTGTTCTTGAAATCGATAGGGTTATCAAATAAATTTGTAGCTAATTGGAGAGCCATTTCAGCACATAAAATTGGTCACAGTTTGCCTCTCTATGCTCATTGCGTCTATTGTCGCTTGCGTTGCAAATATCTCCGTTTTAATTGTTATGAGCGCTCTCACTTGTTCAATGATCTATTGCAAGATTATGATGCAATTCTTGCTTATTACAGCACCTTGGCTTTTGTGGCATCTTAGGCGCTCCGGGTGCCAAACAAAGCAAGCAGAACCTGTTCTGACTGTGATGGAGAAAATAAGAGGAGGAGGAGGAGGAGGAGGAGGAGGAGGAGGAGGAGGAGGAGGAGGAGGAGGAGGAGGAGGAGGATGGGGTCAAGGAAAAAAAGCTAAAATGCATCAATGCAGTTTTCTATGTTTTCAGAGCAGGCACACATTTAACAGCACAACCATGTTTGAAGTCTCCTTTTTAGATGTCACATATACTAATGGAGACAAAACACAAACTCCCTTACTGAGAAAGTATTTCTATTTAACTCAAGCTACATTTCTACATCATTTGTGATCACTGTATGAAATGGAGTTTTCATATAATTTGCAAGAACATTGTTAAAACCAGTAGCCTAGGGCACCACTTTTAGTATTCCATAATTTTATTTAGCCATGGTTTGTCAGATAAGTTTAGGGCAAAGAGATTTGGGCCACAAACATCCAGATGGCCTCTAGATGGCAGCACAGAGATACAGAAACACTAACTCTTTGCTGCCATCTATTAGTTTCCTAAAAAAATTTAAACCCAGGTTAAAAAGGTCTAATATAAATTGTTATGGCTCGGTTTGCTCAATACATTAAGTTATAAACTCTGTCTTATAAATTACAATAGCTACATTTTTTCCATGTGAAGTCATACACGACAAATAAAATACACATAGCCACACAATGAAGTGGCTAGAGTTCATTTAACTATGAGATTCTTTAGCTGAAGTCATACATCAGTAGTACATTAAATTTTGTGGAAATCCAGCCACTGTAGTTGTAAATCATGGATTAGCATAGCCACTGAGGATCTGATAACCAATTTGATCTCTCAGCAGGGGTGGATTCTGGATCCATTTGCTGCTGGTTCGCTCAGGGTTGCGCCGTGTGCGCGCAGGCAATAAAAAGTAGCTTCTGCGCATGCACAGAAGCAAAATCCAAGATGGCGGCACCCACGGAGACACCGATAGAACCAACTCCGTGACGTCATCGCTGAGTTACTAACGGTTCTAAAGAACCAGTTAGAACCGGTAGGAACCCACCTCTGTCTCTCAGGTAATCTATCCCAAATATCAGATCCTTTCTTAGCAGAAGGAAGAGGTGACGATATTCTTTTTATACATAAAAGAAATAGGAACAATGAAAATTTAAAAATGGGGAAACATCTGTATTTCTTCTGAGTTATGCAAGTGCCTTCTGCAAACCTTTTATACATATCGAAAATAACTAGATTCTATATCCCCACCTCTGAAGAGAACAAACCGTTAATTCTAAGAAGTGTCCTCTAATGCAACCTAAAATTTACACACTAAAATCCTTGCAGTCACAGTCCTACTACTGTGCCTTTATTCTTTATTATCCCCTCCATAAATAAAAGGAACATAAACTGTGGTCGGATGCAAAAAATGCATCCCACGCTATTCTTTCCCCAAAGGATCAAGACAAAAATGAACAATTATGATGCACGTAGAATGGAAGAATATATCAATGCTCTTAGCTGCTGCAAATTATGGCATTGCAGATTTCTGTGGCTCTCTAGATATGTCAAGCTAAAGATCAGCCACACTCCGGGATAGTTCTGAGCAGATGGGCTTATGAAAGGAAGTATTATTCAACATCACTGAGAGTACCAGGTTGGGAGAAGCTTTTGGGTAGCACGTCCTCAATCCCCTTTAGAACTTTGAATAATAAATAAAAACAAATCAATTCCCCCTTTAATGTTCCACTCTGCTACAGCGTTGCAAAACGTTGCTTCCTTTAGAACTAGCTTCACCGGCTGATCCAGGTTGGACTTCAAAAGCCTTTGCCTGTAACAGCAAGGGATTCTGGGACTTGAAGTTCAAGCCGCACAAGCCCGGACGATTTGCTCCGCCCTAAAGGTAACGCAGCTGGGTCACGCTTCTCCCGATTCGCCGTCGGTTTCCTTTCGACTCCGCCTCTCAGCCAACAATCCAATAGCGAGGCGGCGGAGCGGCAAGGGCGGAGGGAGGGGGCTGTCAGTCCACGTCAAAAGAGCGAATGGGCCCGCTAGGTAGGAAAGGCGACGTGGTTGTAGAAGGTAAAGATGGCGGCTGTGGATATCGAGCCGGGCAGGTAATGACAAATCAAGACTCGCCGCCCGTTAGCGGGCACTCCTAGCTGTGGATTACGGGTTATGGAGTCTCGGCTTTTTTGGAGGGGGCCTTGTGGGGCGAGACTGCTGTAGAGACTAGTAATTGGTTTATATATTACATTGTATGTATTGTTTACACACACACACACACACAAACTTTTCTTAAACTGGCACTTTAAGGCTATTTATTTTCCTCCTTTGAAAAATGGAAATATAAATTTATAATATAATTATAATATAATTAATATATATAATATATATTATAATAACATAATTTAAAGTAATTGTAATATATGTATATAATATAATATAAATATAAATATTATATTAAATATGAAATATTTTCGGTATTGCCCTTGATAGTATATAAGGATTCTAAGAGCACAATTTTCAGGATTCTTTAAAAAAGAAACTGGTTGTTTTAAAGAAGGGAAAAAAACCTCCTGGCAAGGAAAAAAGATGAGCATATTTACATTCTGGTTTAGCCACCTGACACAATTTGGTAATATCAGAATAAGTTTAAAAAAAAAAATCCAGGAAGAAGAGACATTAGCAATTCAAAATATACATATAGAGTACTAATGTTGCTTTTTAGGTACATGAAATTGCTCGGCGCGCACACACACAGAAATATAGAGTACATATACAAAATATATAAATACTTTCAAAAGTGGTATTAAAATCGAATACACCATTAACCGAATAGACCAAGATCCAATGAGTTTAACAGCTTATTACTAAGTAAATGAGATTTTCCCCCCTGTAGCCTAAAGAGCTGAAATTGAGGATTTTTGAGCCTTGGATAATCCCCAAAACCAATTTTTGGATAGACAATAATCCCCTTTTACTCAAGAATTCAGCTTTTGATTAAAGTTAGCACTTATTTGTAAAATGCTGATTCTGCACTGTTATCATTATTAGACAGTATTCACAGCACAGCACAGCACAAGCTCATTGGTCTATGATAAAACTAAGTCTCTTACTGAAGAATGTAATAACCCTAACTCAAAATTAAGTGGTACTTTTATTCAACGCAGGCCGTTGCTAAGATTAAACAATATACACAAATCTTAAGTGTAAAGTGCAGTACAGGATAATGAAGACTATTGTTAAGTGATTGAATTAGACTCCATGTATGTACCGGTACTTGGATTAGTTCTCCATGAGGGTTGGGGGTTGTTTAAATTCAAACAGTTTTTTAAATTTATATACCGGCGTTCAAGAACTGTACCCAATTCCATAAAGTTGCTTTGGAGTGTATAAGGATGCAAACATGGCTCTTTATGCAATTCTTGAAAACGATCCTTTTTTCAGCATCTTTAACTGGCTTATTATAACTCAAGTAAGAATATTTTCCCCCCTCTTCTGATGCTCTGTGGAATCAGCTGTGGCAATTATTTTACATTTATTAATCTAAATGATACGTCATCCAGTAAGACCACATAAATATTTCATGATTAAACGAAGCTGTAAAACTATCAGAGCCATGCTTTTTTCTCATAAAGCAAAGGTCATACTGTTCAATATCATGTGTCTGATTCATATTGCTTCTTTTATAATAAATCTTACTTCATTGCAACAATTTTAGTCCATTATTCTATTACCACCAATACATCTCTTGTAGTGAGAATGTTTCAGTCCTGTTTCATAGCAAGTTATAGCTTTGGATTATTTTTCTTAATAAATGAATGAAAAGTGTAATGTTTTCCACTCATTTATTTAATTAGGTTCTCTTTATCTAATTTTAGGATTTGTGTGGAGAACAACTCATGCTTTAGGTCACGTTTATATAGAAATATTGAAAATTCAAAAGAGTTATCCAATTTTTAAGGGCCGTTGTATGTCTCTTTGCAGTAAAGGCAATCTGTTTGACAATATGATTTTTCATGTTTTTTTGCAAAGGTATCATATCGTAGAGTGACATTTTTGTCTGTTTTGTTTATAATAAAGGTTTTGCTCTCTTTATTTATTCTAGAATGAGCATAAAAGAAAAAGCAAAGCTGCAGTTAAGGAAGTTTGACATTGGAGACAAATTTTCCAACATTCAATTAGCAAAAGCCTCAGTTCTTATCCCATTGATGGTCAAAGATGGAAAGCTATGTCTTCTTTTCACTCTTAGATCAATGAAGGTATGTAAATATGAAAGACAAAACTAATTTCACTATTAATTTGGTGAATATTTTTAGAAACGTGTGAAATGAAAGGCTAAAATAAAAGGAGAGAACACGTGTATAGAAATATATTCGGCCTGGATAAGTAGAGCTAACACTGATAGCATCTCCTTTTGAGGCAGGAATGCAATCTCTGTTTGAACTTCCTTCTATAGGTAGTCCTTGATTTACAACCACAGTTGAGCTCCACATTTCCTTTGTTAAGCCAGTCAGTTATTAAGTGAATTCTGTCCCATTTTACGATCTTTTTTGCCATAGTTGTTAAGTGAAACACTGCAGTTATTAAGTTTATAATAAGTGAATCTAGTTTCCTCATTGATTTTGCTTGTCAGAAGATCGGAAAAGGTGATCCACATGACCCGGGGATAGAATAGAATAAGAATAGAATAAGAATAGAATAAGAATAGAAATAGAAATGAATGGAATGGAATGGAATGGAATAGAATAGATAATTGAATAGAAGAGATAATTGAATAGAAGATTGAATTGAATAGAAGATTGAATTGAATAGAAGATTGAATAGAATAGAAGATTGAATAGAATATTGAATAGAAAATTGAATAGAAAATTGAATTGAACAGAATTCTTTATTGGCCAAGTGTGATTGGACACACAAGGAATTTGTCTTGGTGCATATGCTCTCAGTGTACATAAAAAAAAAGATACGTTCGTCAAGGATAATGCAACTATCATAAATATGAGTTGGTTGCTAAGTGTCTGAATTTTGATCACGTAACCATGGGGATGCTGCAATGGTTGTAAGTGTGAAAAATGGTCATAACTTATTTTTTTTAGTGCTGTTGTAACTTCAAACAGTCATTAAATGAACTGGTGTAAGTCAAGGACTACCTGTAATTAAACCTACCTTTGTTCTAACAGTTTTCACTTCCTTTTATATCGCAATCTCTTCTGTTTTTCCCTACTAATAATCAATCCATCCAATATAGCACTGCCTTTCTTTTCTTTACAGCCATTAATTAAAATTTTGATGCAATAAATTTGAAAGTTGAAATATCTGAGGACAGGGGAATGTTTGCATCTTGATTTCCCTTGGGTCTCTTTCATCTCTCACCAGCAGCCAGAATAGCAAGAGACTTCAGCAGTAGCCCAGGTAAAGATGTTAAATGTGTTTGCTAAAACAAGTTGCTTCCTTAAATCTCCATGAGATGGAAGAATAGCTTAATTTTCTGAAGGTTAAGAGGGAAAAAACACTTTTCTCTATCTTTCTTTTTCTATAATAATTCTGGTCTGTTTTGTTAGATTTTTAAATGTTTTGTAACTAACCTAAATCAGAGGTAGTTTGGTCTAAGTCAGGGGTCAGCAACCTGCAGCTCTGGAGCCACAGGTGGCTCTTTTATCCCTCTGCTGCGGCTCCCTGTCGCCGGTCGGCTCCACAATTGATAGGGCTTTCGGTTAGGACAGGTAGAGGAAAAAGGATGCCGCGCTAGGAGGAGACTCTATGGTGGGGGAATAAGACTGCCAGTCAGCAGAGGAAAAAGGACGCCGTGCTAGGAGGAGATTCTATGGTGGGGGAACCAGATTTCCGGTTGGATGAGAAAGGACGCCACGCTAGGAGGAGACTATGGTGGGGGAACCGGACTTCTGGTTGGCTCCAAAATTGAACGGGGGGGCTTCCAGTTAGGACCTTTGTGGCTCTTTGAGTGTTTAAGGTTGCCGACCCCTGGTCTAAGTAGTTAAGGGCGTAGTGAACAGGAGTCAAGACTGAACAAATGGAAGCAGACAGGCACGTTCACACATATACCTCTACACCTACCTGACGTAGTATATGAATAATGCAATTAAATAAATACTAATACTTTGTTTGGATTATTCTTTCTAATGTACCCACATCTTTCAGAAACATTTCTGCTGAATTATCTGGGTGTAAAAAATAGAATTATTCTCATGCTCTTTGGCTAATGTATTTTATTGAAAATAAAATAGGAGAGATTTAGGAGAGATTTCATGTTTCAAGATGCAAGTGCTTTTAAAAGTTACTTGCTGATTTCTCCTTCTATTTTTCCCATACTTTCTTGTTTAGTTGATCTTCTTAGTTTTGGTTGGAACATGCATATATTGTGTATGTTTAGCATTATAACATTGTTTTGCAATGTGAAACCACTTATCCCCCACACCCAGTTGTTATCTCACAATAACTCCCCTAGGATTATTCAATAACTCCCTTAGGGTTGTTGGATTATTCAAAACCAATACCATCAATTATAGGAAAAGTTATGAAAGTCTGTCTTGTTCATGTCTGTGCTTGCTAAGTTCCTATGTTGATGGTACTGATTTTGAATAAAAACGGCAATGGAAACGAAGATCAAGAGATGGCAAAGAACAATTGACCTAATATTTGGATCTTTGTCCTCCCTCTGTGGGTATAATTTGAGATTGGAGGTTTTATTTAAAATGGAAATGAGTGCTATGAAACTCCACAGGATTTATGCATACCAATTGCTTATATGGGAGTTCAGTTTGCTGAGCCCATTGATTTCAGTGACCCTTAAGTTTGACTAGTTCTTGATCTAAGCTAGGATTTTATAAGTGCAGCTAGTCTTAAACTGGCATTATGGACTTCCTAAGAGAACTCCATCTTGGCATGATGTGATAGTTGGAGCACAGCGATTACTGCATCTTGTGACTCCAAATGGATTTTTTTTGTATGAAAAATTAGCTTGTTTTCCTGACTGTCCAAGTGTCTTCTCCAGTTCCAGTGTTCAAACATGTTGGTATTTTTTTCTGTTATGCTTCTTCCGAATCTGCCTTGCACATCCATAGTGTCAGGAAAAAGCATTGCCTGAAGAATTCTAATCTTTGTTATTTTAGATGTAACATAGCATTTACAGTATCCTTTTCAAAGCCTTTGTTGCTGCTCTGTTAGGTCCTAGTCTGCAATGTGTTTAATTAAATTAAAATATTTCTTGACTTTGCTGTTGATGATAGATCCTAAAAGCCATTATTATTAACCAACTTATAAGCAAAACATAAACTGAGAAATTCCAAACTGGGAGAACACGATTGTATATTTAAAATTGAATGATGAAACTTCAGCGATAATAATAATTGCCCGTCAAACAATAACATGTGCTTATCCCAGGTCCTTGAAAAAGACTTGATAGGGGAATCAAAATGCCAAATCTAGTCTAAACATCTGACGGACTTACGCGACCAACAATGTTAATGTTCTAATTCTAGTTGAGAACATCTCCAGGAGAAGTTTGTTTTCCAGGAGGTAGAAGTGACCCAACGGACACAGATGAAGTTGCCACGGCTCTTCGAGAAGCTAAAGAAGAAGTGGGGCTTCTTCCAGAACAGGTTGAAGTCATCTGTAGACTTGTTCCTGGAATAGATAAAGTAGGTACCATTTGTCTGAAATATTTCAAAAAAAGCCGTAAGTTGTTTTGAATGGGCCTTAAAAAGGGACACAATGGAGGATAAGACTGTTGGCAGCCACTAATTAAAATGACAATATACTCAATCCATTGTATTGATAGTGTTGACATGAGTCTATATGTCCTTTAGTGGCTTAAGACTCAAATATTTAAACTCTGGCCTCCACCAATTCCAAAACCAGTCTGCATTAAAAATTGCTGGGAAAGCTTACTCATGTCCTGTAGGTTTATTTATCAATGCAGTGGTCACGATCAGGACCTTCTGAGTGGTAGCATCTGTGGTAGTCAGTTGCTGCTTGAGGGAACCATAGGTGTTCTCCCCCGGATTGCCTTCTTTAAGGGGAAAGTTGGAAAATCCTATGTTCATCCAGGAACAAACTTTTTAGATAATCTGTTACATAAGGTACTTTTCAAAGAATGAACTCTGTTTTAAGTTTTATACTGTCACAATGTGAATAATTGCCAGTTGTGCATCTCTACTATTTCTAGATTTATTGTATTCCTAATCAAGCAGACATGTGATATGTTTTACTACGCATGCGTGCATTCCAGGAGTTTTGTCTCCTCCTACTTTCCTTCTCCTTCGATGCCTCGCTCGAGGCAGACGTGAATCTTTAGCTGAGAAGATGTAGCTTATTAAAGGTTTATTTTTTTGTTACTTTTGTACTAAAATAAATATTTTGTTAATTAGAATTGAATCTCGGTTTTATTTTCTAAGTATGAATGACTTCAGGGAAGCAAGATCCTAAATCGCCTCTTGATAGGAAAATTCATATCTGTCATATACTTACTGTTTATAACAGCGGTTCTCAACCTGTGGGTCACGACCCCTTTGGGGGTCGAACGACCCTTTCACAGGGGTCACCTAAGACCATCGGAAAACACATATTTCCGATGGTCTTAGGAACTGAGACACCACTCCTCTATCCGTCTCCAGGCGGGTCCGCCCACATGCAAATAGACTACTGCAAAAAAAAAATCTGTACCATGGGAACTTCTGAGCATGCGCAGAAGCCGAATTTCCGGCACTGCACATGCGTTGCCGTCTTGTTTTTGGCTTCTTTTTTGCAATTTTTTTTTTAAAAAAATTGGCACTGCCCATGTGTGCATGCACAAAGTGCATGCGCGCCCATGAGGCACAGCCACACAGCGCAGGAGGAAGCGAACCAGCAGCGAGGTAAGTTAGAACCCACCCCTGACTTTCCTAATTATTTTATTATTTTATGGTTGGGGGTCACCACAACATGAGGAACTGTATTAAAGGGTTGCATCATTAGGAAGGTTGAGAACCACTGGTTTATAAGGAATACAGATAGTTTCTCCCCATTACAGTTGGAAGTTCTGAAAGTTGTAAAGGGCTCATCATGTGGCCAACCTGGTTTAACCTTTTGTGTGTGTGTGTGGCAGTTGTTAAGCAAGTCACCAGGATTGCTAAATGAATCGGTAGTCGTTAAGCAATCTTTATGGGGTATTTCCCTGAAAATTAGAAGCAGATGCCTGTTAAAACATCATGAATTGGAGTCACATGATCACAGGGCATGCCCAAATGTGGGTCATTTGCTGAGCGCCCAAAATGCAGCCACATGACTGGGAGGGTAGCCATTGGAGCTTTGGAATCAGATCAGAAGTACATTTGAAGGGGGGGGGGGGTCCCAAGTCTTAATTAGAACATTTGCTAAGTGACAAGTCGTAAGTCGACGACTATCTGTATTTTAATTGTGATGCTATCTTTTATTGACGACTTTATAAACCATTCTGGATTGCTCCAAGAAGAACCACATAAATAAGGGATGTGCAAAATTAATTGATCTGGGAATGCTCTGTTGACCTCCGTCCACGTATGGGTTACAGTAGTTTTCAGAAATAAATCATCGGTGTGATGGAAGCTTGTTTCAAACCAGAGTTACGACGTTTACACGTCCTTCATATTGTTTAGGTAGTACAGGGCTTGTCCCCAGGTGTCCTCAAAACATTGAGATTCCATTCAGAGTTTTAAAAGTGAAGACTATATTTTCATGGTCTCTTGTTCACATGCAGCAAGACTCTGGAGAACCCCTCCCTCAAATTTATTTAGTAATATGATTAAAGCGAATTGGAAGAGTACTTGGTTCGAAACATTAAATTTAACTATAACTTTTCTTCCTTTTAGACGCATTCTGTCGTAACTCCAGTTGTAGCCTTCATAGAAGACACTTTTCAAGCCCAACCAAATCCAGAGGAAGTCAGTCTCGTGTTCTCAGTACCGCTAGAATATTTTATACGTCCTGCAAAACACAGTGTTGTAACTTTGAAAAGAAAGGGATGGCCTCCATATTTGTTGCATGTCTTTGAATACAACGACCCAGAGCATCAGATGTCATTTAAAGTGTGGGGACTCACTGCCAATTTTGCTGCCTTTGTTGCTGTTGCAATTTACGGGGAGAAACCGACATTTGAAATTGAATTTGACCTTGATAATTTGAATTCTTCAGCTGAGAAAAACTTTATGATGCGCTACCATGACATAAAAAGCAAACTTTGACAGGTAACATTGTAATTTTTTTTTCAAATGTAATTGAAACTCTTGAAACTGTGACCCATGTCTTAACTGAAATCATTCGGTTAATTTATATTTATAAATCACGTTGGAAGTGTATTATTTATTTATTATTTATTTATTTGTGAGATTTATATACCGCCTCACAGTGCAAGCACTCTCTAAGCGGTTTACACCAGTAAGCAATGTATATTTACATTGCCCCCAACAATCTGGGTCCTCATTTTACCTACCTCGGAAGGATGGAAGGCTGAGTCAACCTTGAGCCGGTGAGATTTGAACCGCTGACCTGCGGATCACAGTCAGCTAAAGTGGCCTTCAGTACTGCCTCTAACCACTGCGCCACCTCGGCTCTTCTGTTTTTGCCACATTCGACTGTGATAGGGTTGTATTTAATTAAAATTTTAAAATGTAATGAATCATTTTTTGCCACAATCTCTAATGCTTGGCATTTTATCTTTTTTTCCCCTTTAAATCAAAATGCCAATAGAGATCATACAGGGGGACTGCTAAGGTAAATAAAACTTTATAGGTTTGCACTACAGTGCAATTTTTTTTGCACGTTTTATACAAACAAAATTCACTTTTACTAGATTTAAAAATATTATCCTGTGTCTATATATACCTACTGGACTCTTTAATAGGTCAGTATAGGGCAGTGATGGCGAACCTTTTTTTCCTCGGGTGCCAAAATAGTGCGTACACGCGCTATCGCACACACGTGCGTGCCCACACCCATAATTCAAAGCCCCCCCCACTTGCCTCACCCCCCCTGCACATGCGTGTGTGACCCCCCACTCCCCCGTTTCCCAACATCCAGTGGGCCCAGTAGGCCCGTTTTTTTTGCTCCCCAGGCTCCAGAGGCTTTCTTAGAGCTTGGGGAGGGCGAAAACGCTTCCCCCTGCCACCCCGGAGGCCCTCCGGAGGCCAAAATCGCCCTCCCAGAGCCTCCGCACGAGCCAAAAATCAGCTGGCGTGCACGTACATGCGCGCTGAAGCTGAGCTAGGGCAACGGCTCGCGTGCCAGCAGATATGGCTCCGCGTGCCACCTGTGGCACCCGTGCCAAAGGTTCGCCATCACTGCTATAGGGTAAAAAGGTAGTTATTTTTGAGATACAGAACTGTCATATGCACAATACGAGTTGCACTTCAGGCAGAAGCCTCTTGGTGGAGTTAAACTACTCACTACGTACAGCATCTGCACTTTTAATCATTCAATTTTGTTTTGTAAATGTTGTCATTACTGCTACTCTTCAATGTACGTTTCTTGAAATCGAGAATTTAAAAAAATTGAAATGCTTTCTAGTTACCTCCTACTGCAAGGGTAAGGGGAAAACAGAAATAAACTTCACTATTCCTCTAGGGATTTGACTTGGTCAGCGATGCTGCAGAATTAATCATTCACCTGGATCACACATTTTAGGTATGTATGATCTGGCATTAGGCACCTTTTGTGTTAAAGCATTGCAGTCATAATTGTAATATATTTTTCATATTGGAATCATAAGTGAAGGATGCGGTATGTTCCTCACAAGAGACGCTACTACAGAACCCACATTTCTGCAAATTAAGTCCAGAAGCAGGGGTTTCTTAGTTATGCCCCTGATATTACAGAACTGCCAGTTTTTTTAAAAAAAACAAAAGTTCCAGGAAGTAATAAGTAGTTTGGATACTTATATGGATTTTATTTAGATATCTCATAGCATGAGTTTGTTGCCATCTCTTGCGTTTTTCTGCTAGCTCTTTTTCAATCTAGAAGTTTAGCTTCTTTTCCTTTGGCAATGATATGTCTAAAAACTTTATACCCATCCAGGGTTCAAAAGCAGCTGCTTTTGATATTTTTGGACTGGCACTTGAATGGTGGTGAAGTTTTAAAATTCTGGGTTTTTTTTAGTAGCCTTGTTTGTCCATCAAATAAATTCAAAACACCTTCCTTTCTAGTTTGCTTAAGGCTGGGGCTAAGGGAGAATTTTGTGGCAGGTTAGACTAAGTTCAGCCTACCTGAGTAGTAGCCTATATTAAGCATAGTTTATAGATTTACCCTTGTTAGGAAGAGTCTGCCAGCAAGATTTTAAACCATTTCTGGTTGTAAAGCCACAATTTATCCTAACATTCTGATAACTTCACCAGAACCTAAGAGATGGACAGGGTCTCAAGTCCAACCCTTTTTTGCAAGAATACTGTTGCAAATGTACATCAGCCTCCTTAATTCCACCTGCACCCTTTCTTTATCCTATTTTTCCAACTACAGGTACGCCAAGAGGCTAAAAAATGAAGCAGGGGGAAAAAAACCCCTTCAGAACTTGAGAAAATATGTGAGGGAAAGGAGTGTTTTTGTTTGCTTCTTTTTTACGACTCAGTTTTCAAACATACCCAGGTTATTTGGGGGGCTGGAGGGAATGAGGAAAGGTTCGTATAAGAACCTGCAGACAGAGTAGGATTTAGCTGTTGTAATTACTTCTCTTGTCTACCCAGAGGTGTTGCCATAGTAATTTGGTTTGGCTGAGGAATTAAAATGTAAAAACCTCTATCCATGGAGCAAATCATACTGTTTGGAAAGGTTTGGTTTTGGTTCTGGTTTTGCTTTTTCCTGGAAGAGAAGAAAAATAGCACCAGGGACCAGAGGTGGGTTTCAGCAGGTTCTAACCAGTTCTGGAGAACTGGTAGCGAAAATTTTGAGTAGTTTGGAGAACCGGTAACGGAAATTTTGAGTAGTTTGGAGAACCAGTAGCAGAAATTTTGAGTAGTTTGGAGAACCGGTAGCGGAAATTTTGAGTAGTTTGGAGAACCGGTAGCGGAAATTTTGAGTAGTTCGGAGAACTGGTAATACCACCTCTGACTGGCCCCGCCCCCGTCTATTCTCTGCCTCCCGAGTCCCAGCTGATCGGGAGGAAATGGGGATTTTGCAGTAACCTTCCCTTAGAGTGGGGTGGGAATGGAAATTTTGCAGTATCCTTCCTCTGCCATGACCACCCAGTCACATGACCACCAAGCCACACCCACCAAACAAGCCACGCCCACAGAACCGATATTAAAAAATATTTGAAACCCACCACTGCCAGGGACTGTATTGTTCTCATTTTGTAAGAAATAATAAACATTTTGGCATTTTAAAAAAAATCAGGTTTTTAAGTTAGGTAAGATGCATCACTTTTTGACCTCGGGTTTTTCATAAACATGATAGGCGCATTCAGATATGCACTTTTTGAGTTTCTTCCAGGTTCCCTGATTTAAATTGAATTGACAAGTGTTTCTATTCCCCACCGTGGCGCATGAATTTGAAATTATTAATATAAATGAGATCCCAAGGCAGCAGCGGAATTGATTCTTTCTTCTCCAACTCTCTTTTAAGAGCATAGCAATAGCACTTAGACTTATATTCCGCTTCATAGTGCTTTACAGCCCTCTCTAAGCGGTTTACAGAGTTCAGCATATTGCCCCCAACAATCTATGTCCTCATTTTACCAACCTCAGAAGGATGGAAGGCTGAATCAACCTTGAGCCTGGTGAGAGTTGAACAGCTGAACTAGCAGTCAGCTGAAGTAGCCTGCAGTGCTGCACTCTAACCACTGCACACCTCGGCATGGTCTGGGGCTAGTAAATCTGGACTGCAGAATTCTCTTTCCTGCCAACCAGCAGTCTTCTTGGTCAGTACAGCCCACGCTTCGTAGCTGGAGCAAAGTGAAATAGTCAGTATTGGAGACACACAAAAAAAACCTTGAAGAATAAAATTTGAGCTATGAAAAAGCAAGTAGCATGTTGAAGGAACCATACGGTGTACAGTAGTACTATATAAGCTGAGCGGATGAAATCTACTAGAATAGGACAATGGTCATGAAGGCGGTCTCTGCTAGCGATGTGGTACGCTAAGAGCACAGCAAGACACGAAAGACGCCCTGGTCAACCACTGCGCCCAGCTCATCTCCAACTGTCTCGAACTCTTGTCCTGCTATTTGGAGCAAGATGGAATCTGGGAAGAGAGTGAGGCTGACTATGCGCACCTCTCCTTCACTTTAATCCAATTCACGCGCAAGTCTTGACATCCCCCCCCCAATTGATAGATGTCAAGGTCCTCTTCGAATACGATGGACGAACATCATAAAAATATCTTTTAAAAAAAGCATAATTGTCCAATTAGAGCATGAAGTCACCTTTCCTAGGTGACTTTAGTGTCACCTAGGAAAGAAATGGATCGTTATATCAGAATTGTAAATGCAACTGGTTGACCGAATAATGCCGTCCTGCTAAGGTTAAAGGTGACCTCCCAAAGCCTTAGATGCAAACTTCAGACATCTGAGCTACCATGTCCTTACCTTGTTCATTCAACCATGTTTAAAAAACAATAGCAATAGCACTTAGACTTATATACCGCTTCATAGTGCTTTACAGCCCTCTCTAAACAGTTTACAGAGTTCAACATATTGCCCCCAACAATCTGGGTCCTCATTCTACCGACCTCAGAAGGATGGAAGGCTGAGTCAACCTTGAGCCGGCTTATTGTGATTTCTGAATCCAGCAAAACCGTTGAGTCTTTAGATTACCTTAACGGAAATGCGTTCTCTAATTTATTTTATTTTATTTTAAATTTGCAACATTTATTAAAGCAATCCTGGTCTTAACCACCGCTGGATCGCACACAGCCATTAAAACCAAACCAAATACATATAAATAATAAAATTCATAGTCAATTAGAGATGCAAGAAAAAAATGTACATGGAAGAAGTGTACATCTTCCATGTACATCCATGCCTTAATCATCTGGAGCCAAAACCCAATTGGAAAAGGATGGTTCTTTATAAATTCAAGAACGGAAGATGCCTTCTGAGACGCCACGTGTAATATATTCCATGATATAAAGGCCACCAAGAGAAGGCCCGTCACAAAACTAGCTGGGGAATTATAAACAGCACCTGAAATGGTGCCTCTTAATCACTGATACATGCTTTTGGGTTGAAATTTTGCCACCGTCTCTTTGGAATGTAGGATGTCTCTTCCTTGCTGTTTCTAATTGTTATAAAGTTTCTGATATATAAAAATAGAAAACGTGTCCTGCTGGGTAGATCAAATATCCACCTGTCTTATCCAGCATCCTGTTTTTCACAGCTGGCAAATGCAGATGTTTCCAGGAAGCCCACAAGGGGAGCCTGATAAAGACATTCATTGAACCTTGAATTTGTTCCCCCTCGACCAATTTTCAGTGGCTTCCTAATCCAGAACATAAAACTATTGTGGCTAAGAGACAGTTGGTTATTTTCATTTTGTTTCTGTCTAATAAAAATAGTGTGGGTTAAAAAAAATGTAAGGAAACTAAAACAATGTACTCGGAAATATAGACCTACTGTTAGATAGATCTATATCTTATCTATAGATCTATCTATAGAAACTACTGATGGATAGATAGGACAGATGGAATCTACTGTTCTAGGCCTCTGTCATACTTTTCTGTGGGTGTTCCTATCACTGGAGGTTTTCAAGAAGAGACTAGACAGCCATCTGTCCAGAATGGTATAGGGCAGTGATGGCGAACCTTTTTTTGCTTGGGTGCCAAAAGGGGGTGCACGCATGCGATAGCTCGCGCGCGCATGCCCACACCCATAATGCAATGCCCTCCCCCCCGCGCATGCGCACACAACCCCCCACGCTCCCCCCCTGCGCATGTGCACAGGCCTCACTGAAGCCTCCAGACTTCCAGTAGGCCCGTTGGGCAGTTTTTCGCCCTCCCCAGGCTTCAGGAAAGCCTCTGGAGCCTGTGGATGGCGAAAAATGGACCCAATGGGCCTACCGGAAGTTCATAGGCCCGTTGGGCCCATTTCTCGCCATCCACAGACTCCGCCATCCACAGCCTCCCCCCGCCCTCTGGAAGGCTGAAAATCAGCTGGCCAGCGCACACATGCGTGCTGGAGCTGACAAAGGGCAACGGCTCGTGTGCCTTCAGATATGGCTCCGCGTGCCACCTGTGGCACGCGTGCCATAGGTTCGCTTGAGCAAGGAGGTCCCTTTCAGCCTTAATTGTTCTATGTTCCTCTCCTCTATGACATTCTGGAGGTTTTCTGGAAGTCAATCTTCTGATCTGGTGTTCTGAAAGAAAAAGGGGGACTATTTTAGGTCTGGACCAAGAGTATACTCCACCCTTCTTCCAGAACATAGGAAATTGCAAAGGCAAACCCTAGTCATTTTCTATAATATCCTGGAGTAGCAGCATATTGGGATTTTAAAATAGCAATAGCAATAGCACTTAGACTTATATACCGCTTCATAGTGCTTTACAGCCCTCTCTAAGCGGTTTACAGAGTTCAGCATATTGCCCCCAACAATCTGGGTCCTCATTTTACCCACCTCGGAAGGATAGAAGACTGAGTCAACCTTGAGCCGGTGAGATTTGAACTGCTGAACTGCAGTGCTGCTCTTTAACCACTTGGCCACCTCGGCTCTTGACAGAATAGCAACTTTAAACTGCCAAGTTCTCTCAACATCAATTCTGCACTGTTAGTTTTAAGGCACTGGGTTAATTTAATATTAATAATATTTGCTTAATATATATTTTAGTTGTTTAATGCATTTTATTTTTACGAGTCAGTAAAGAACGTATCATCTGCTATGAACAGTTATAGGCTCTTCTCTGCTGTGAATTATTTACCCTTTGCTGCTTTTAATTTTTTCTTCCTGTTTCAGTTTATTTGACCCTCCCTCCCTTTTTCCCCCCCTGTTATGTGATAAATGGAATCGTGTTCCAGTGACCTTCATTGCATGTTGCTATGGAGCTGGGTTTTGTTTTGAATGAAATTGTAAAAAAATAGAATATGTAATTTAATCATAATATTTTCTATTTATTTCTTCAAGTTTTATCATCATCACTCAGGAAGTGACTCTGGGTCTCTATACAGACAGCTGAAAGCCACACAATGCAAGTCAGAAAATGAGGATGAGGATGATGAGGATGAAAATCAGCTGTGAAATATGTAAATTATCCATTAGTAAAGCATTGTATTGTCTGCAGATATGGTCTGCAATTATATAGAACATGTTAATTCTCTTGCACACACAAAAGAGGTTTTCACTGTCAACTTGCTAGTAACATTCTCTCCGTTACCTCATAAAATTATTCACATGATTCTTTTTTTTAGGAACCAAAATTAATTAGTACAGAATTGCCCTTGTTTGCTTATTGCAGAAAGCCACGTTTTAACTAAGATTAAGATCACTATCCTGATTCATTGATAGCATTAAGCTACATTGGCAAGGTGCATGAGTACCAAAAACGAATAATACATAGAATACTATAGAAACAATGAATGGCTAGATTTATATACCACTCCATGCGAGTAGGTTTTGAATCACTGTTTGTAAAACAAACCTTAGTAACCAAGTTAGCACATAAGGCTAAACACTGGCCTTATATGCCTTATTAAAATAAATAAGCCAAAAGGTAGCTTAATTACATTGCTGTATTTTTATGACACTGGTAAAGGCAGAAGCTGATCAGATTTAGCTTTGGAAGTATAACTTTTCTATCTTTAGTCATTGTAACACTAAATAGCACTAATATAAACCCTAAGAAAATAGAAATATTAAAGGGAATGACTATATATATCCAAGCAGTTTTCTATAGTCGACAAACTATATTGTCTATATGTGTAACATTTTTTGCTGATAAATGAAAATAAAGGGAGACTATTATAGATCTAAATAGCTCGAAATAGATCTGTAATAGTCTCCCTTTATTTTCATTTATCAGCAAAAAATGTTACACAACACACACACACACACACACACACACACACACACACACACACACACATATATATATTGGACTGATGTACTACTGTTTGGAGACAATAGTGCAGGCTGTTGTTTGTTTCATGCTCATCTTATGCTAACCTTTTGGACTCAGGTAGAAGAATATGTGCAGGACTCCAGTCTCATGGACTCAGTGGTATTTCCTTCATGATGTTGTCATGACAACTACATCTCTTAAACCTTCGCAATGTACAGCATGCTCTTTTAGCAAGCAAGGAAAACACAGACATTGGGTGCCCACGAATCTATAATACCGGGGAAGAATGCATGCAGTGGATTTTGATTACCGGTACTATTTTAGTATTTTCCACAATGACCCTGAACTTGGTATAGAGGTACTTAAAGACTGAGTCAAACTACGTTTTTAAGCAAACTTACTTTAATTACGGGAGACTTTTATTCCCATATGCAACAGAGGCTTCCCAAATTAGCTGCAAGAAGGGGAAATACTCTGAGATTATTATAAATATTCCTGGGGGAAAAGGCTTTTTTGACGTCTAACTTATGGCATGACTGAAATGTTATTCTATGTCATGTGTTGGATGAGTGTTTGGGAATGAATGGAGCCTGGACAACAGAGTAGTGAATGAGGTCAAAGCATAATTGGTGTTTTTGCAAAGCGTTGCTGACCACAATTCCCCCCCCCCTTCAAAAACACCATCCACTTAATTTTATTTCATGTAGAAAATTGTTACAGAAGCTCTAATATCTTCTTTCTATGTGCTGAATTAATTATTGAAGAAGCCTGGCAGACTCCCAGATTTTTATTTTTGCATTTCAGAACATTTGGATAGACTTTTATCTTTAGGAAATATATATGCATACAAATGGATATTCATTATCAGTAGCAAAACTTGTAGTCCAGGAACTGAGCTTTGAGGCTTTCTTGTCTGTAATGCAAATATGCACGCATTAATGTTACAGAACTAGGTAGCATGCATTTCCATGCTACAGTTGGCAAAGTTTATTGTAGATTGTTGAGATATGTGGAATCTCTGTTGTGGAGAGAGAAAGAGCAACTGGGAAATGCTGATACTTGGAAGCAGACATGCAAGAAATAGCTATTTTGCTGTATAAGCTAAGCAGACGTCTTCAAACTTGGCAACTTTAAGACTTGTGGACTTCAACTCCCAGAATTGAATAGCTGGCTGGAGAATTCTTGGAGTTGAAGTCCACAGGTCTTAAAGTTGCCAAGTTTGAAGACCTCTGAGCTAAAAGGAAGAAGGTTCAAGGAGTTGGACAGCGGAAGGAACCCTAAAATTAATTACATATTCCTTCCTGTTCCAACACTTTCTATTTAACAGGGCTGGACAGATACCTCTGCTGTCTGACACTTTGCAATGGATCTTCTTGCCATTTTTGTGTTGCTGGCCAGTTCCAGGCTGGCTAATAGAGTCATACCTTGATACTCAAATGTTTTTAAACTTGTCGAATTCAGTACTCAACACATTTTGACCTGAAAATGTTGTCCCGGTACTGATCATTTGTTTGGTACAGTACTTGATGCACAAACTAGAACTTGTCGGTTCCAACTGAAATTAAGGACCATACATTAGTCACATGGTAGCTCTTGCCCTGCTCACATCCCCTTGCGATCTTATCTCAATTTCCATGGATATTTTGTGTGTTTTTACACATTCAATTTATTTACATCATTATTTATGGAAAAAGTTTGGTACTCGCCATTTTTGGTACTCATTACACCTCCTGGAGCCAATTAACAAGTACCGAGGTACCACTGTATAATGTAACCACAGCTTATTAACATTGGTGGATACATAACATAAAATCTTTGCAGGTGCAGGAACAGATGATAAAGCAGGGGTGTCCAACCTGGCAATTTTAAAACTTGTGGACTTCAACTTCCAGAATTTCCCAGCTAGCTACCCCTGTGCTAAAGAGTGATACATTTTGGGGTGGTGCTGGCCAGGGTGAAAAGAACATTCAGGTACATTTTGTGTATGCAGCTGATCCTCGGTGAAATGTTTTTGTTCACTTTGTGGTTTGTTTTCAACACAAAGGATGAATTTGTGTTTGTGATGACTGCGTTTCATAACAACATACAGAACTGTGTATTTTATGCATGCTACAGGTAGAGGTGCATGGTGCATCAGTTAATGTTATCTCACATGCAAGTAATGGCATCTGATATCAATGTAAAAAATCATGCTAGAAGGGAGTGGGGCTTGCTTTCTGTTTTATAGAAGTGACTTGCCCTGTCAGCATTGTGGGAATGTTTTTGGTCTTGATTAGGCTGGGTATTGTTTGATTGTTTGTTTGAATTGATAGATCCTTGATTGGGATGTTGTTTACTGCTTGATTATTAGTCTAGTAATAATCTTGGTGTTAATCTCTGCTCATCTGGATGTTGATTGCTGACAAGGTGGTGTTTTGGTCTTTGTTTCCTTCTTAGCTTTTTGATTGTCTGTTTTGATTGCTATGTAAATGTTGCTTATCTCTATGTGTCTAATGATGGCTGATTTGCCTGAGTGCCAAGCTTCCAGGAATTGTATAGCGCTTTTGAACCTGGCTTGATCTAGACTAGAGGCTCACAGTCTTTCAGTTAAACCTATGGTGAAGTCTTGTCCATGTATTATGCATTTAAGGAGTTTTCATCATATCTTCTGACTGTTAATTGGTATTGGACATGTAGAACACATTGACTAAATAAATAAATGCTCCTTGTATGTATTTCTCTTCTAGAACTGAGCTATGGATTTGTTCATGGAATACTGCTGTTCTTCAATACAGTGAAGGACTCTATTTCATTCCAGCGATAAAATAAGAGTCAGTTACTTGACATGATGGACCTTTTGCTACATTGAACTGAGTGTAGCACTGTCTTGTCCTTAGTAGAAAAAATAGCTATGCTTATATTGTGCCTTAAGCGATAATGTACGTTTTTTGGTCTAGGCATTATGTCAACCAACTATATTTTTAAAACCATGATTTAGGGCTCGATGTAATAGGTGACACTAGCTTTACTTTATACCCCACTTACATCTTATACAACATAAGATATTCTGATTTTAGGAATGTTCTCCCAACATGACATATATGTTTTAAGTTCTTATCTAAGCTTATAAGAAATGGCCTAGAGCAGCGGTTCTCAACCTGGGGGTCGCGACCCCTTTGGGGGTCAAATGACTCTTTCACAGGGGTCGGGAGACTTTGCCCAGACGCCGCCATTTGGGTTCTTGCACAGAACCCTTTGCGCATGCGCAGAGTAAAAGAACCCAAATGGCGAGGTCGCGGCAGGGCGGTGGGGGTGCGGGGCGCGGCATTAGGAAGGTTGAGAATCACTGGCCTAGAGAATATTGGTAATTAGACCTAAGTTTGAAAGAATACAACTCATCACCAACTTTAGCCAGAAACAGAAGAACCCAAAGTGGTGAACTCAAATTATGAGTTTGAGGCAAGGGGTGACCTTTTTTAAAAAAAAATATGGTAGCTCTTCTTTCAATATTCTTAAGATGCTATTTTGATTATTCATCCAGTAGTGAAAGTATCTTGATATTCTGATGGGCCAAAGAGCATGGACTGGTTTGACTTCTTTTCTTCAAATGCTGCCACAGCTCTTAGAAAATGCTCACCATTTCTGTCAGCCTTTTTTTCATTCTCTGGCTTTCTCCTGCCAATCCAAATGAACATTTGCATGGATTTGGACTTAGCTTTGTGACAACTGCACTGTTAAAAGATTAACACTGTGTTTCAGTGGTCCCCTGCAGAATTCAGCAGTTGGGAGCCCAGTCATCCGTTATTCAGTCTGAAACTTGCTCAGTTTTCCCTAATCTATTTTGATAGCTAAGCCTGAAGACTCCTGATGATGTTTAAAGGGTTCTGTTGAAAGCCAAACTACATGCAATTGGGAAGTCATCCAGCAATTTCATTGAATCCAGGCAGTGCAAACAATTCTAAATTCAAGCCATAAATTGAAATAATTGGTGGATATTCAATAAATATTGAAGAACCAAATTCATTCCAGCCTCGTGCCCTTTTTCCCCTTGTGGAACATTGAAAACCTATTTGAAATACATTTATTTATATCCCAGTGGACATAACCAGTTAGGAGATTATAATCTCCAAGTGTAATAGGTATCCATTGAAGAATTCTCTGAGCTTTTTTAGTAACTTCATATGTACTAAAATGCAGCAGTACAGTTTGATTGGGGCTGAAGCAAGAATTTGGCTCGTAATAATCGACTACCAACTTAAATTCTTTCCAGTAGGTTTAGCATCTATCAATTATCGACTCAATGTAAAAATGCAAAATTTGAATAGAATTTGCAATTCATTCATTTTATATACTGTATATTATCCCATCTCACTTACATGACTCTGGAGGGCTTATAAAGATAAAAAACACAAAAACAATACTGAACTAACCCAAAGCATAAACACAAAATATTAAAAACATTTAAAACCATTCAAACATACAGATATAATCAGCAGGAGAGTGTATGACAGATTATCTCTGGGTTTAAAAATGGTAGGCAAAGAATGTTTTATTTGAGACTGTCAAGTAGAATTGTTTGAATTAAATGTCACTTATATTTCCGGTAGTGAATTTTTTATTCTTTCCCAGTTGAATATATATATATATCCGGACAAAAATACAAGCAAAGGAAGGAGCACCCATGGGATCACCCCTCTCACCTGTCGTTGCAAACCTCTACATGGAACACTTTGAAACCCAAGCTCTAGAAAAATATGATCACAAACCCAAACTCTGGCTCAGACACCTTCATAATCTGGCCACACGGGAAAGAAAAACTGGACAACTTCCTCACACACCTCAACAGCCTACACCCCAAAATACAGTTCACCATGGAAACAGAAGCTAACAACCAACTTCCCTTCCTGGATGTCTTTGTCTACAAAAAATCCAATGGCTCCCTAGGACACACCATCTACCAGAAGAAAACACACAAACCGCTATCTGCACGTACTCTCACACCACCACCTAGCACAGATCAACTCCGTAGCCAAGACACTCATCTCCAGAACAAAAAGCTTAGCTGACGAACAACACCTAAAAACCAAACTACACACTCTCACTAACGTACTAACATCCAACGGATTCCAAAAAAATAAGATCATCAACCTAATCCCAAAAGAAACCCCCACTAAAATCCAAGACAGAGAACAAGAAAATGGCAAAGCCCTCCTCCCATACATAAAAGGCACCACAGACAGAATCAGCAAGATCCTCCACAAACACAACATCAAGACAGCATTCTGCACAAATCAAAAAATATCCAACATCCTAAGAAACCCCAAAGACAAAATTGAGTTAGAAAATCAAGGAGTATACACACACACACACACACACACACACACACACACACACACTCTCTCTCTCTCTCTCTCTCTCTCTCTCTCTCTCTCTCTCTCTCTCTCTCTCTCTCTCTCTCTCTCTCTCTCTCTCTCTCTCTCTCTCTCTCTCTCACTACTCTTGGTTAGAGTAATGAACTCTAAAGTTTTATCATCTGTAGTCTTAGAAAGTGGCATAATGTTCCATAGGACTTTTAAGTCTGGACTTGTATAAAGTATAAATTGAGATTTAATACTACTTTATTGCACTGTTTATTTTCCCAAGACATTTGTGTCACTTATATTTCCCTGTTATGGACTAGTAGAAATGGCCCATTATCTATCTCTTTTATTTTGGCAGTTACATCTTCAAAATGTTCCTCTGAGCATGGTCAAATTTTGTACTATTTCTTGGAGAATCTGCAAAATTATCCTTTCAGATTTGGCCCAGTTATGATCTAACTGGGGCCCAATTGTTATTTGGCTTATGCTTTTTCATATGCTTATTCGGCTTATGATATTTTTTGGTTATTGTTATCTATTTATTTTATTTATTTGCAATTGTACCTTTATTAGTTTTACAACTAACTCAAGGCGGTGAACACACCTTCCTCTTCCTACCTTACTCACAACAACAAATCTGTTACGTGGGTTGGGCTGAGTGACTTGGCCCAAAGTGACTGGCCCCACTTTTATGCCTAAGGATGGACTAGAACTCACAGACTTCCTGGTGTTTGAGCCAAACTCACCCAGCAGATTTTGTTGTCTAAGGCGGGACTAGAACTCAGTCTCCTGTTGATTTGCCCAAAGTCACCTGGCTGGCTTTCATGGCTAAAGTGGGACTAGAACTCATCGTCTCCTGGTTTGTAGACTGGTGCCTGCACCACTGAATTAATCTGGTTCTCTTTTTTTCATTCTGGCCTGTTTTAGGTTATCCTGGGCACAGCCATGTCTCGAGCAAACCACAATTTTGTCAGAGTGATGAAACCTGCATTATGATACCATGATACAAAGTCTACTCACTACATATTTGTGTGCAACATTGTGATGGATACTTTGCATTACAATGTTGCAATAAAATGTTCATTATTTATCCCATTTAGATACAACATAGAAGCCCATGATTGCCCAAAAACTATAATAAAGTGTGTATGTGGGTTTATGTGAGTATATTCACATTTGCACACATACATATTTATTTGGTATGTGTACGTTTTCCATACATAATATCCGTAGTCACAGTCTTCCTGTAATTCAGCCTTTCTTCAGAGCTGACATACTCCATTAAAACCCTGAAATGCAACATACCGTATTTTTCAGAGTCTAAGACGCACCGGAATATAAGACGCACCTTAGTTTTTGGGGAGGAAAATAGGGGGAAAAAATCTGCCTACCAGGTATTCATCTAGCTAACGTCCTTAGTCTGGTCAGCTTCAGCACATTATTTTACCCCTGGTTAGGACTTAAAAAAACCTCCTTCGGAGAGAGTAACAATGAAAGAGCCTGCAAGCCAGTAAGAGCTGGGAAGATCATTAGCACCTGGTTAGGGCTAGAAAAAAACTTATTTGGAGCAAGTAGAGCAATGAAAAAAACCCTGCAAAGACTTAGGGCTGGAAAAACATTCTTTGCAGAGAGTAACAATGAAAAAGCCTGCAAGCCAGTAAGAGCTGGGAAGATCTGTTAGCACCTAGTTAGGGCTGGAAAAAAAGCTCCGAAAAAGCTACATTCAGAGTATAAGACGCACCCAAATTTTCAGCCACTTTTAGGGAGGAAAAAGGTGCGTCTTATACTCCAAAAAATACAGTAAGTGATAATGACACAAAACCTCTTACATTATATTCTACATGGTTTTCTTTTTTTAACTGCAAAAAGAGAAAAATGTAATGACATTAGACGATTAAAGACAACAAACGGAAGGAAGCATGCTAATGAAGCACCCAACATGAAGGACAGAGCAAGTTCAAGTAATTGCCTTGAAGCCTGGCTGTTTCACTAATAGGCTGAATCTGTTACGAGCAAAATTCTATCCTGATATAGAAAACTAAAAATAATATCTAGTCTCTGGACTTTATATAAGCCATTCCAATCCGTTTTCTCATGCTGAAGAGCACATTCTTTTAATGGGCACTAGCAATTGAGTCCTTTGGATATTGAATTTCTTCTCTTCTGTAGGAGTAATGGGCTCACACTTCACTAATAATATACAGTATATATAGATATAGATATGCACGCACGTGTACACACACAGAGAGAGGCACCCCCTAAACGCAAAGCTCTGTTTAAGTAATGCCGGTATGACTTTCAGAGATGGAATTGATCTGTAATGTCAAGTGAGAGTTTAAATTTCCCAGACACTAAATTTATATACGCACAGAAGAATCAAATAATTTACCCCCAATAAACTTGTCATATTTTCTGCATGAGTGTTAAGAATCGCAAGAAGTGGACTGTGTCTTAGTATGTTTTAGGAATACTAAGCAAGGCAAAACACTTTAGAAGTGACAGAATCCAAGGAATAAAACCATATATTTCTCAAGGGAAGTTGCACCAGAGACTCCGGTGGATAAAATTTTGGTTTAGAGTCAATTCCCACTATTCAGTGAACAGAAATGTTTCTCTTATGTTTATTATCTTCATATCTTTTACAAGCAAGAATCTTAGGTCAATATAATACCAAGGGGGGGGGAGAACCCTGGATAATTCCAAAATTAAGAGTTAAGAATTCAATGAGTAAAACCTCCAAGAAATATATCACTTTGTCCCTGTTATATTACGCTCCCAGTAAAAGAATGATATGATCCTCATTTTTATTGTTGCGTTGTACTATTTATTGCTCACTGAGCATTGGTCTCTGCTTGGGGATTTCTCATCCACTAAGAATTTCTACTAGACAAAAAGTACTTTTGTAATACAGGAAGCTTCTTGGCTGATATTTAACAGATTAACAGAGTTGGAAGGGACCTTGCAGGTCATCTAATCCAACCCCCTGCCCAAGCAGGAGACCCTACATCTGCCTCTACCTAGGATCAAACTCACTGTTGCGGCCCGTCAGCAGCCTGTGCAGCTGGTAGCAGATTCCGACAGCGAAGAGGCTGATGTGGTGATGCGCCAGCAGCCTGTGCAGCTGGCACCCGCGTCGGACAGTGAGGAGGCTGGAGAGGACTCTGTGCCAGAGGCAGAGATTCAGCCAGGGCCTTCAGAATCTCCAGAAGCTCCCATCAGTGATGAGGAAGAAGAGGAGGAGCCTATTCTCAATGCATGGGCATGCAGAGCTGCCAAAAAGCAGGAATGGTTCCTCAGGAGGAGGTCTCCTTGGGAATAAGGCTTGGGGCTAATTGGCCATTCCCCTAGCCTATTTAAGGGATGAGACGAAGGAGCCAATTTGCAGGAAACAACTACGTTAATATTCCTTCGTGTCTTGACTGCAGAAACATCTGATCGGCTCTTGTTCTCTCTCTTGGCATTTTTCCTGCAAATTGCTTCTGGGCATTTTGCCAACCACCGTAAGATTGCTGTTATCTACAAGAGTGTTTACTCAGAATTGAGTTATTATTTCGTGGACTCATGCTGGCTGTTAATGAAGTTGAATTAACAGCCGGTGTTCAGCAAAGACTGCTTTAAACTGTATTTGTGTTTGACGACTACTACGAAAGCTCATTAGTAGTCCTTAATTAGTAAACTAAGGTTTGTACAGACTTTGTGTGTGCTGTGTTCTTTGTGGTCCGTAGCTGGGGCAGAACACTCACAACCTCCTGATTGTGAGGCAAGAGCTCCACCTCTAGGCCACATATCAAAACTCAAGCAGGTTACATGGAAGACGATGAAGATGGCCCAAGAATTTAAGCAACACTGCAAATTAAGCTGGATGTTGAAATAAAGCTAAAATTCTAGAATTAAACTATTTCTGTGCAGTCGCCAAGAAAGCGAGGTATATGGTTGCATCTCTATGTGTCAATTTCAACTCGGAGCTGATTTTACCTTTACGATTATTGACACTGTCCCCTTGTGTAGAGGACTGTTTTGTTAGCTTTTATGACTGAGACTTTTTGCCAATATCTATAGGATGACACATAAATAATGTATAAACCCACTTTATGCACAATCTGCACCATCACGGTTAGACCTCGGGCAATTGCAGAAAAACAGCAATGACTTTTAGTTAGATAAGAGAATGCCTTCTATGTTTTGAAATGGGGGGTGCAAAATCATTTGCAAGAGGAACGATTTTTTTTTAAATCCAATACAAGGCAACGGACTCCTCGGTAGAATAATGAGCTTTAAATCTACCTCACAGAAGCAGAATCCATCTACTTTCTAAATATACTACACAATTATCCCTGAGGATTATTTACTTAAAGGGGTGCGATTTTGCTAAGCATTTTTATTACCTACAGGATTTCTCTTTCCATTATGAGGCTGCTGATAGAATCGAGGGAGCCAGTTTAGTAGAGTGATTAAGGTGCTGGATTAAAAGCAAGGAGATGCTGCATTTTAGCTCTGCCTTGGGCAGAAAAGCCAGTTGGAAGTCTTGGGGCCTGTTCATCCTTTTCTTAGCCATAGGAAGTCGACAAATCACTTCTAAAATGCTGCCTAGAACCAGCAGTGACAACGACTTTTCATATGCAAATAGCAGGAGTGTCAGAATAAGAATAACTCTCATCAGAGGCGAAAATAGATCTTTACCTGGAACTCTGACATTAGAAAAGAAACCGCAGTTTAAAGTTCTAAGTAGAAAATATTTATTTCGGTACAAAAACAAATCTCATTAATCACATCTTTGCTATAAAAAACACGTCTTGCTTCCACAGAAGCTGGAACAGAAGGGCGGATCAAAGAAAGAAATGTACACATGCGTACTAGGAACATATTAATCACGTGCTCAGGAATAAACCATTATATTTGATAGGGATGCAGCTCCCTGCATATACATATAACAGGCAATATAATCACTGCGTGACAAGGAGATCCGTTGGTGTCCTAGTTCCTCCACCTTAAGTTTAAAAAAAAATCTGAAAGTTTACAAGACTATTGCATTCTCGTGCAAAAACTCACCGAATTGCCCAAATCTCACAATATTTTATAGTTTAGTTCTGCCCCCTCTAATATAAAGTACAAGGAAAACCATTTGACATGTAGATATAGAACAGACAGAGAAAAAGAATCTTATGAGATCGTATTCCTAAGAGATAGCAGGTTTGGTACAAGAACAAGTTGGCCAGTTAATGTTACATTATTTCACTCAAGGAGATAAAAGGCAATTGCTTTAATCAACTTTCAGTCTGCACTGTAGGGATGATCTTGTTCAGCCGCCTTTTTGTTTTGTTCTTTGTTCTTTGCAGTATGTTCTCTTGCAAAAGAAGCCCCTAAGGAAAGTCATTGTGGCACAGTGGTTAAGATGTTAGAGCAGGCCAGGAAAGTTCCAGGTTCAGTTTTTGCCTCAACTTTATAGGTGGATTTTGACAATCATTCTCTCAGCCCAGTCGCAGGGGTCTACAACCTTGGCAACTTTAAGACTTGTGGACTTCAACTTCCAGAGTTCCTCAGCCAGCTTTGCTGGCTGAGGAACTCTGGGAGTTGAAGTCCACAAATCTTAAAGTTGCCAAGGTTGGAGACCCCTGGCCCTAGTGCAGGGGTCGGCAACTTTAAACACTCAGAGACATTTGGACCCATTTTCCACAGAAAAGAAAACACCGGGAGCCACAAAACTCTTCCCGTGCCTGACTATTTCCTAAGCGGCCACAAAACTAGCATATATAGTTGAATTAAAGATTCTGTTTTCTTCTGAAACTTTTCTTGGATTTATCCATGGTTCGCCTACTGGGGGTCGAAAAGCTTAATAAATTGCACATCAGTGGGTGTCACACATTGGCGGTTGTGACGCATATTCTGAGTGATGGAGCCGCAGCAGAGGGATGAAAGAGCCACATGTGGCTACAGAGCTGCGGGTTGCTGACCCCTGCCCTAGTGTATTGCTCAGAGTGACTGTTATAAGGAAAATTAGAGGAAAGAATGATAACTCTGTTCCTCTTGAGGCCATGGAGGAATAAATCTAACAAAAAGAAAAAATGGCTTTCCCCAATATCGCTAATAGACCTCTTGCCAATTTATGATTCCCTTTTTGCAGCAGCTTCATTGATGAACTGACTTTTGAGTGGAAGCTACATTTTCCTTCGGATCCTTACAACTTGTTTCACTCAAGTTTCTCAGACTTTTCCAAAGATATTTGTGACTTTGGCCTCCCAGGAATTTCAAGCACAAGCTGTACAAGATGATTTGGGTGATGGATGGGAATCCTGTAAGAAGGCAAATCAGAAAAAAAAACACCTGTGGATGTATCCACTGAAATCAGGAACTGGGCTGAGTTAAAAAAAACCTATGTTTTTAATTGACAAAAACTTCCTTCTTGGACTCACTTTTCGTTTTGCTAAGGGATGGATGGAAGGTGGGTGGGTTGAATGTATCTCTTAAACATCGTGTGAGAGGCTGTACTGATGAAGATACTATCAAAGCACATTAGAAACCATCTTGCAATTATGGGAATCTGTTGTCTGAGCTTTTAAACTCCCCCCTTAACAGTTCTGGCAAAACCCCACCAAAATTAAACTCAGGAACAAAACCAGGGATCTATTTCCAGACTATGCATTAAGCTGAACACCGCTGGGCACAATTTGTAGACAGAGAAATTATATCCTGAAGGAAGGAGAGATTCTCCCAGTTTTTCTAGGATAAAACTCTCCCTTAAAGGTAACAGAAGCACCATTCCTGGGAAGAATTCTTACCTGAAAATGGGAGAGAATGAAGCTCAAACTGCCCAAGGAGCCGTTAACAGATTAACAGAGTTGGAAGGGACCTTGCAGGTCATCTAGTCCAACCCCCTGCCCAAGCAGGAGACCCTTACATCTACCTAGGATCAAACTCACAATCTCCTGATTATGAGGCAAGAGCTCTACCTCTAGGCCACAGCAGCTGGCCTCTGTTGATACAGTTCTACAGAGGAATTATTGAGTCTTGTCATCTGCACCTCTATAACTGTCTGGTTTGGTTCTGCAACCCAACAAGACAGACACAGACTTCAGAGGATAATCAAAACTGCAGAAAAAACAATTACTGCCAACCTGCCTTCCATTGAGGACCTGTATACTGCACGAGTCAAAAAGAGGGCCATGAAAATATTTACTAACCCCTCGCACCCTGGACATAAATTGTTTCAACTCCTACCCTCAAAACGACGCTATAGAGCACTGCACACCAAGACAACTAGACACAAGAACAGTTTTTTTCCTGAAAGCCATCACTCTGCTAAACAAATATTTCCCTCAACACTGTCAAACTATTCACTAAGTCTGCACTACTATTAATCTTCTCATCGTTCCTATCCCCCATCTCCTCCCACTTATGACTGCATGACTGTAACTTTGTTGCTTGGATCCTCACAATTTATATCAATATTGTTTCCTAGTATGATTAGATTGCTTATTTGTACCCTATGACTATCATTAAGTGTTGTACCTTGTGATTCTTGACAAAAGTATCTTGTCTTTTTATGGACACTGAGAGCATATGCACCAAAGACAAATTCTTTGTGTGTCCATTCACATTTGGCCAATAAATAATTCTATTCTATTCTATTCTATTCTATTCTATTCTATTCTATTCTATTCTATTCTATTCTATTCTATTCTATTCTATTCTATTCTATTCTATTCTATTCTATTCTATTCTGTGATAAGACCAGGAGATTGCAGGCAGATGGAGAATTATGTATGCTGAAAGACTCACTAAGCACAAGAACGGTATCTATCCCCCCCCAAACCCTCTTTAAAAGAATTTCTAAAGCAAATTCTCTTCATCAAATGGAGTGAGAGCAAATAGAAAACAACCCAGAGAATGTAAGTGAATGCATTGTATAGCTCTTCCACTGAAAGCAGAACCTGTTTTGACTCCCATGTACATTATGGGGTTTTTGTGTGTGTGTGTGTGTGTGTGTGTGTGTGTGTGTGATGGAAAAGAAAATACAGCTCTCGTTAGAGTCTCTAAACAGAAAATTGCTTCATTACATCCATGATTCATACTGACTTCTGGAGAGAAGGGGGAAAAGAGCTTTGAATGAAGTTGGGGGGGGGAAGAGGGGGGAAGGAAAACAATTATCTTAGATTGTGAATAAGCTTTTTGAGTGACAAGATTGCTTGATATAAAAAATTGGCCTAGAGAAGATTTCATGCCTCTCCTTTACTGATTCGCTTTCCATAACGAAGTCAAGCCATTCGGAAGTAGAAATGAACGAAAAGGGATTGTAATTTCAATAGTTGTTGTTGTTAGTTGCAAAGTCGTGTCCGACCCATCGTAACCCCATGGACAACGTTCCTCCAGGCCTTCCTGTCCTCTACCATCCCCTGGAGTCCATTTAAGCTGACGCCAACTGCTTCAGTGACCCCATCCAGCCACTTCATTCTCTGCCGTCCCCTTCTTCTTTTGCCCTCAATCGTTCCCAGCATTAGTCTCTTCTCCAGTGAGTCCTTCCTTCTCATTAAGTGGCCAAAGTATTTGAGTTTCATCTTCAGGATCTGGCCTTCTAAAAAACAGTCAGGGTTGATCTCCTCTAGGACTGACCGGTTGGATCGCCTTGCAGTCCAAGGGACTCGCAGGAGTCTTCTCCAGCACCACAGTTCAAAGGCCTCAATTCTTTGGCGCTCAGCCTTTCTTATGGTCCAACTTTCACAGCCATACATTGCAACTGGGAAAACCATAGCCTTGAAGTTGGCAGGGTGATGGCTCTGCTTTTTAGTATGCTGTCTAGTTTTGTCATAGTTTTCCTCCCCAGGAGCAAGCATCTTTTAATTTCTTGGCCCATCTGCGGTGATCTTGGAGCCCAGGAAAATAAAATCTATCACTACCTCCATTTCTTCCCCATCTATTTGCCAGGAATTGAGAGGGCCGGATGCTATGATCTTAGTTTTCTTAATGTTGAGTTTCAAGCCAACTTTTGCACTCTCCTTTTCACCCGCATCAAGAGGCTCTTTAGTTCCTCTTCACTTTCTGCCATTAGAGTGGTATCATCTGCATATCTGAGGTTGTTGATATTTCTCCCGGCAATTTCAATAGTAGAAATAAAAAACTCTCAAGTATGAGAAATTCAACACTGGGACCACCAATTACCTCAAAAGGTGATAGGCTATCCTTGATTAGATGGGCTCAAGGGGATGCTAGGTAGACATTTTCCCAGGATTCTTTCAATTGGATTCCAGCAGTGACAATAGAATGATGCCTTAAATAATCCTTTCCAGCAATACAATTCCACAATTCTATAAACAGACAAATTCTACAACAGACAAAAATAGCACTGAGGATGCTCACAATCAAGCTTTCGAGAGCACCAAAGATTCCACAGA
This sequence comes from Diadophis punctatus similis, assembly GCA_023053685.1. Lineage (NCBI taxonomy): Eukaryota > Metazoa > Chordata > Lepidosauria > Squamata > Dipsadidae > Diadophis > Diadophis punctatus. Next base: position 9,928,469 of record JALIGW010000015.1, read on the forward strand.
CAAAAATACTTCAGGTGTACGCTATTCCATACTTTATTTGCTTATTTTGCCTGGTATTAGGAATATTTTTATGATATCAAAAGGAATTGCTGGACCATGTAATCAACAATATGTACAGAAAGAATCCAGGCTTTTGTTTGTGGGGTCCTTGGCGATCTCTGAGCTTGGTTGTTTTCTTGCAGACGTTTCATTACCCAACTAGGTAACATCATCAGTGCTGGAAGGCAGTGAGGCTTGCTCTCTGTTTACATAGAATGGTTTGCCCTGTCAATGTGGGTAGGAAACTGGTTCCTTGATTCCTGAACAGAGCGCGGATCCCATTCCTTTCTAGCACTGATGATGTTACCTGGTTGGGTAATGAAGCAGTTCAGATACCACCAAGGAGTCTGTAGAGATTCTCAGTCATCCAGGTTCTTGGATGAGAAGCAAAACGTCTTCAAAACAACAACAACAAGAAAGTCCAGTTGCCTCCTGAAAAAGCACCTTTAGGACATACCACCAAGGATTTCACAGTTCAATCCTGGGCTACCAATGTTCTCTTCTGTTAGATTCTTGTTTATGTCGAAGCCTTAAGCATATTCATTTCAAGACTGCATCTGAGCCAAATTAATTCATATTGCTGTGTTTTTCCTGTTTTCACAAAAATGTTGAATTGTTGATGTGTCCACTCTTTCCTGCATTTTCCATTTGCCCTTCCTCACCTGCCTTTGTGATGTCACAATACAGCCGAACTAATTAAACTTCCTAGCCGTGTTGTGTCATCCCATCCACTGTTTGTGATTCGAAATTGGCTGCTATTACCCCTGAGATTAAAGCAAAACAGAGATTGAAGCAATAGTTGGAGAAGAAAACATCAGTAAAATAGCACCATCCTAGGGAACCAATTTTGCCCTTTTTTAATTTTATTTTTAAGGTGGACTTCAGAAAACCTGCATGGTCAGATTTTCAGTGCAGTCTTGTCTAAGGACAATTTTCTACAATATAATTTAGATTAAAAAAAACAGATGGGAAATAAGATTTATTATTTAGATGGGCAACGTTTGGTGAATGTCAGCTCCATTTGGTCCTTTTCTGTACTTAGGTTGTGAGACTAAATTGTTTATTTTTGTTAACTGAGCTAAGCCTACTTTAGGGCTTACACTGCAGTGATTGTGTCTTCTCTTTTTGAAATAAACAGAAAGGTGGGGGGAGGAAGCAAACTGGACATTTTGGTTGGAGGGACAAAAAATGGAAGATGAAAAATCACATTTTGTTAGAAGCTCAGATTCGTATTACTGGTTTAGACAACAAATAGTTCCATAAAAAAAGCTTTATGTACTGCTTTAAATTCTAAATATCTATTCAACTGACATGTCTCACTGAAAATCAATTATCTGTGAACTAGCCTGATAGCCACCAACAGAAGTAAATAAGAACTTAGTTCCACACTTGGATTCATGGAAAAAAGGAACTTCTTTTTCTTCTTCTTTTATTTCAATACACTAAGCTGTAATGTGACTTATTGATTGGGATTACTGTATGGTGTCAACCCAGAAAGATAGATAAATAGATGGTTGGTTGGTTGGTAGGTAGATAGGCAGGCAAGAAGGCAGGCAGAGATGGGATGGGATGGAATGGAATGGAATGGAAAAGAATGGAATAGAATAGAATGAGTAGAGTAGAATAGAATCTGGAAAGGACCTGTAGGAAGTTAGCACCCACCCCTCTCCTAGGAAATGAGATATCCTAGGAAATATTAAAAGGTAGAAAATATTCTGTGGAACACATCTGGAAACATGCTTTTAAACAAACAAAAGACTCCTCTTGGAAACCCCCACCCCTGCTAATGGGTCATTGGGGGCTGGGCCCAGCTCACATATTCCTCTCACCTGGACTGGAAGTCTTCTGCATAATAAAACCACAATAGGATTTGCCCAAGGCCCTTTCAATCAGCCAAAGCTGGATTAGACAAAAGCCAAGAGTTGCCCCAGCATGCCCCTGGGGGGTCTGAGAGCCAATGGGATACATTTCTATACAGAAACAGGAAATTAAGAGGTGGGACCCAACATAGACTATAAAACAAGGAACTCAGCATCTCTTCTCTCTCTTTTTCTCTTCACCTGGAACCATGTAAGCTACCTTTTCTGTACAGGGGCTCATGCCATGTGCTCCTGTCCACCATTAAACCTTCTTTCCAAGCAACTTTCATGAATCCAGTGTCTTTTTCCCCACTTGGAACTGAACCCAAAAGGATATTCCTTACAACAGACCTTAGAGGTCCAGCCCCCTGCTCAAGAGTGCAAACCTATCCTATACCATTTCAGAGAAGTGGGCTGTCTAGTCTCTTCTTAAAAACCTCCAGTGATAGAGCGCCCACTATTTCTGAAGACAAGCTATTCCACTGGTTAATTGTCCTCACTGTTAGGAAGTTTCTCCTTAATTCCAGATTGCTTCTCTCTTTGATGAGAGGGGGGGGTTGATAGATATGGATGAATGGATGGATAAATGATAGATAGATAGATAGATAGATAGATAGATAGAGAGAGAGAGAGAGAGAGAGAGAGAGAGAGAGAGAGAGAGAGAGAGAGAGAGAGAGAGAGATTTTAGGAATTTTTTTTATAACTTAGCATAGAGACCACGATCCTTTTCCAAAGCTGATGACCAGCCACTTGAAGTCAGGTTCTCATCTTCTCAAAAGCCTTTTTTTCTCTATTATTTCAGAGCCCCCCCCCAATCCAAGCTGCATTGGATGGAAAGAGAAATCCAATCAAGCTTCTCTTGATCCAACTTGAATCTTGGGTGACTTCGTGAACACGTCCATGTTCCTTGGCTACAACAAGTAAAGAGTTTGCTTAGAATTTCTCAGTGTCTTCCATCTAAGTACTACAAGGCCCAACCTTGTTTAGAGGTGGAGATCAAATTAAATCAAATGCTGCTTTTTTAAAAAAAAAAATGGAGGGGATCCACTTTTGGAAGTAGGCATTGGGTTTGTTTGTTCACATGGGTGTTCTCTAGGATCTTTCTCAGTTGTTTTCAGTTGTTGTTTTTTCAGAAATTTGAGAGAGTGCTGGCATATGATTTTCCTCTTTAGTACTCCCAATTTTCTACACTAAGTACTGTTAATTAGGAGACATTGCTTTTGAAAAAGATTTGATGGATTGTTATTCGTTTATCAGCAACATCATTTCTTTCTGCTAGCAAAGGAACCTATTAGGCCAAAGATGGATGGAGGGCTACTGGAGAAGACCTCATCAGATTAGATTCATACCAACATGCTCAGATACTTCTGATGCAACTGAATTTGTCAATCAGTTGGAAGCAAATTTCCTGAGACCCATGTCAAAAAAGCGAATCCACCAGCTACAATGGTGGATTTGAAGCTGTGGGTCACAGCACATACAAAACAGGCAGAGCTTTGATTATACTGTTGTGACACCCATATTGAGTTTTGACAATACAGAAAAGAACAGGCAGAATAAATGCTATTTTTAGGAGCATTCTTCCCTCAATCCCCCCCCCAACTTATTTCTGAAACATAACCTCTGAAAAGATCCACAGGTGTAGCATTTCTGATTTTTTTTTAGCCAGGCAACTAGAGTTGAGAAAAAAAGACAATTTAATAGTGGTGATACCTTTTGGTATCACTTCCTCTAGCAAGCTTAAAGGTAGTTTATTTGAGAACCTCCTTTAAAAAAAAATCATGACAAATTAGAACAGGGTGATGAATCATAACTCAGTGCCTTTTCTGAGTCTCCGGCAGATATTGGGATTGTATACATGGCTATAGTCATACCTGCATCTGAAATTTTTCATGGGGAAAAAAGAGCATCAATGAGAAAAGAAGACAATTGTGGGAAAATTTCATGTGGAACAATAGAATTTAATTGGGGGCAGTGGGTTCAGAGGAGCACAATTCTTCTCCATATTATTAAGGATGATTTCATCTACTTAATTTTTTTTCTTAGTTCCCTGTTTATGCCGTCAAGATGGTTGGAAGCATAGCCTAAAGCCCATTGCAATGTCTGAACCTCACCAGATGAGATTTATTCCACAGATTTTGGGGTTAAGCCCACTCGTGTTTGAACCCAGTTCCAAAATTCAGTAATAGGACATTTCCATAGAAATCCATAAATACCTGCATCCTTTGCTCAGCATTCAGAGTCAGTCAGACAACCACAGATAACTTTCTTCCAAAGTGCTTTTTAAGAGGCAGGATGAATTTTTTTTTAGTTCTTGTTAAAAGCAGCCTTAGGACGTCATGCAAAATTTACTAAGTGTGGCTTATTCCATAAACCATGAATTGTTCAACCGAATGGATCAACTTTGCATGAGTGAGCTCTGGCTCCAGCAAACTGAGGGTTGTAAGCTCGGGTTTATGTTTTGTGCAAATGTAATCATTGTAGCTTGCACAACAAACCATGGCTTCAGGGCGAGTCTGCCAACCTAAGCCTGCTAAGATTATTTCTTACATGTGGCAAGCATCAATGAAGGCTCATCTGCCTGGGCAGAGACACAGCATAACATTAATAATAATAATAATAATAATAATAATAATAATAATAATAATAATAATAATAATAATAATAATAATAATAATAATAATAATAATAATAATAATAATAACAACAAACAACAACAACAGAGTTGGAAGGGACCTTGGAGGTCTTCTAGTCCAACCCCCTGCATAGGCAGGAAACCCTACACTACTTCAGACAAATAGTTGTCCCTCTTCCCAGCTATGGTGGGGAGCATCTTCCACGCAACATCCTTTCTTCCCAAATAGTGGCACCCCTTCCAAACCTGTTTTCTTTTTTTCCTTCCTGCCTTTAAACTGCTTCTTTCAATCCCAAATGAGGATTAAAGCACGGGGTTCAAAGAACCAAAGCCCACCCAATAGCCTCCGCAGGCCAAACTCAATTAAAGCAACCACCTTCTTCTTTTTTTTTTTTAAACGACCCTGAAATCTCTTCGCTCGGGAACGACGCGTTCAAAAAGCCGATCGCTTGACCGAAGCCCTGAAAGAGGCGACCGCTGCAAAAGGCAAAACCTTGCGGCATCATCAACCCACACACACACCTCCTCCCCCCGTCCCTCCGAAAAAAAAAATCCTTTCCCGGCTCCCGAGGAGTTTACAAACACGGGGCTGAGCTCGAGAAAATAAAATAAAATAATAATAATAAAAAAATAAAAATAAAAATAAAATAATAAAAATAAAAAAAATAAAAAAATAAAAAATAATGAAATAAAAAATAAAAATAAATAAATAAATAAATAAAATAAAATAATAAAAAATAAAATAATAAAATAATAAAATATAAATAAATAAATAAATAAAAAATAAATAAATAAAAAATAAATAAATAAAAAAATAATAATAATAATAAAATAAAGTAAAATAAAATAAAATAAAATAAAATAAAATAAAATAAAATAAAATAAAATAAAATAAAATAAAATAAATCCCTGCGCGTCTACGCCACGGGATACGGTAACCAGCCGGCGGGCACACGCCCCGAGCCCCTAGCAGCGCCGGCACCTCCGCCGCGCGCGCCCCTCGACCGTATTGGGTGGAGTGGTGGTGGTGAGGGGGGAACCGAGTTGGTTTGCGGGCGAAGACGGCCGGCCAAGCCAGGCGCGCTCCCGTCCTCCGGCTCCCCCCCCCTCCCGGCGCGCGCCCCCGTCCTCTTAAACGCGGCTCTCCAGCCCCTCCGCCTTCCTTCTTGCCGCCGGAGCAGCGCCATGGCCAAGGAAGGAGCCGAGAAAGCCGAGGAGACGGAGCAGATGATCGAGAAGGAGGCGCCCGAAGGCGGCGGCGGCGGGAACGGAGGCAACGGCGGCAACAGCAGCAGCGGCGGCGGCGGCGTCCAGAAAGCCGGGGATGCCAAAGAGATGCGAGCCGTGGTGCTCTCCGCTTTCGGGGGCCTCAACAAGCTCCGGGTCTCTAAAAAAGTGATGCCGGAGCCTCAGGAAGGAGAGCTGAAGATCCGCGTGAAAGCCTGGTCCAGTATTCTGATTTTTTATTATTTTAATTTTTACTGATTTTTTTTTATTCTTCTGGTTAGCCAGCGGTCGCTTGGAAGCATCTCTCTGCCTTCTTCCTTCCTTCCATCCATCCATCCATCCATCCATCCTTCCTTTCCGCCTTTTGATTTGATGGGCAAAACGGGCGTCTTGGGAGGCGGGCGGGGTGGGAAGGCTCGCCCATCCGACGCAGCGACATTGGAGACTCTTTAATTCCAATATAAGTACAGGAGTAAGAGAAGAAGGGGGTAATCCCCCCCAAAAGAACCCTTCTCCCCCCCTCTCTCCAGCTACTTTTGCAAAGTTCCAGCTTAATGGGGGGGGGGTGAATTCGATAGGGAGCCAGTGTATTAGAAGCCCTTTCCAAGGTTTCCCCCCCCCCAAACATTTTTTAAAGGGACCTGTGTATCAGAAAGCTTTTTCCCAATCCAAGCAGCATTTTGGCCTGTTTTTGGTCTTTTTTTTTTTGGCACCTTCCCATTTCTCTTACATCTGTGTCCCCCTCTGCTCTGTGTGGATGTTGACTCTGCTAGATAAGGGACCGATTGTCTTTCCTTGTGATAGCCTCAAGTTCTTTTCTTTGGTCAAGCTCATGAATTTCCCCTGCTGTCCGTTTAATCCCCGTTTTGGAAATTCTCTGTTACAAGGATGCTGGTGACAGTTAGACACAGAATAGAATAGAATAGAATAGAATAGAATAGAATAGAATAGAATAGAATAGAATAGAATAGAATAGAATAGAATAGGGTAGGGTAGGGTAGGGTAGGGTAGGGTAGGGTAGGGTAGGGTAGGGTAGGGTAGGGTAGAAATAGAATAGAATAGAATAGGGTAGGGTAGGGTAGGGTAGGGTAGGGTAGGAATAGAATAGAATAGGGTAGGGTAGGGTAGGGTAGGAATAGAATAGAATAGAGTAGGGTAGGGTAGGGTAGGGTAGGGTAAAGTAGGGTAGGGTAGGGTAGGGTAGAAATAGAATAGAATAGGGTAGGGTAGGGTAGGGTAGAAATAATAGAATAGAATAGAATAGAATAGAATAGAATAGAATAGAATAGAATAGAATAGAATAGAATAGAATAGAATTCTTTATTGGCCAAGTGTGATTGGACACACACAAGGAATTTGTCTTTGGTGCATATGTTCTCAGTGTGCATAAAAGAAAAGATACATTTGTCAAGAATCATGAGGTACACAGCTACTACAAGCTGAAATTACTCAAGGCCAGCAAAACTTGTTGAGATATTGAGAGCTTGGACAAAAGGTTGGGTTGGGATTTCTAAAAGAGGGGCAGTAGAAATCCAAAAGAAGGATGAAGCAGGCTTGTAAAGGCCATGCTGGTGTGCTCCTTCTTCTTGAGCTCCTTTCCTTACCTGAAGGAAATGCACATATTTAAGTAATTGATAACTTCCTCATTGTGAGGCTGAAGGCAAGGTCCTTGAGTTATGCTCGACTCCTGATGAGAACCATGCAGTTTTTATGGTGGCAATATGGGAGTGGTTTGCCAGTATCTTCTTCCTAATTATTTTAATCTGCTTGGTGGCCCTGAAATTCCTTAGGATATCTAACTAATGAATTCTCCTGTCTAGCTAATAGTTATGCTCAGTGCTGCTTAGCTTCCTAGCCCAAACAAAGTTAAGTTGTTGCCATCTACTGAAATGCAATGTTTTCTGTAATCTGTTCATGTCCAACTCGGCTCAACCCAACTCATGGGGACTACTTAGACATGCAGTTTTTGCAGGAGGCAACCTTCATTTGCTACTGCTTCCTTCTAGGATGTTCTTACAGTTTTCTCATTTAGCTGGTTTTCTGTAAAAATCTCCCATCCAAGGACTAACCAGGCCCAATCCTGCTTAGCTTCTGAGCCGACAAAAAGTAGGTCAAGGGTGGATTGTGTTGCTTAGTTTCTTCTGAAAGTATGTGACTGTATGAACTTAAACGTACTTTAGCCAGAAGTCATGGGACTTACCCTGTTGGAACATTTTTGTTTCTTTTCCAGTTAAAAAAATAAATTAAAAGAGATTAGAGTGGTACAGTATATCTTTGTGCAAGCAATCTTTCTCCGGCTTTAAATTGTTGGTCTTGACTGTTTTAACATCTTTGGGGGAGGGGAGTTGATGTTGTGTTTGTTGTTAAATCAGCAGGATATATTTACTGCTGCTCCACAAGGCCATTCCAAACAATGAGGATAATTGGAAGGAAAGAGAACTAGGAAGTGGCACATAAAAAGTGGTTTAGACTAGAATTAACCACCAATCCATCTCTTCCATCTTCCTGTTTCATATTAAAACTGCCTTCTAATGATGACGTGGAAGGATGGGAGTTTGCTCTATCAGTCAAATCTTTATTATAGTCCTAGACTAGCATAAGGAAAGTGGAATACAACAATTATTTAAAAATATTAAAATAAAAATTACACAGAATTAAAAAAAACATAAAAACACAGTTTTTTAAAATGTGTGTGTGCACACACACATACACACACACATCTAAAAACTATAGGGAGGAGTAAAACATTAGACAAATACATAAAAAATTAATATGTCACTAAATGTATAGCAATTCAAAATGCTCTTAAGTAACAATTTAAATACTCATTAGGGCTAGTTTGAAACCCAGTTTGAAAGCTATTTTGATGGATTTTAAGCGCTGTTGGAAACATTGTGTTGTAGCAGGTTTAGTGTCTGCAAGCAGCAGAGAAATATAAAATTATCCTCTGCGTCCTTGATATTTATGCAATAATGGTGAAATAAGGCTGTATGTTTTCATATAGTATGTGATTAAGTGATTAGAAGTGCATGCTTCCCAAATGGATGGAAATAGGTGTTGACCATCACAATAAAAAGTACTGCAGAGGGTTTCAGTTCAGGAATCCAACTAATTTTGCCTATTTCAGGCGTGTTCCTTTTCTTTCAACCTCCAGATATTCAACAATCAGCATGCTTTGAATGTGGAGTATATTTCATCTTTATGGGTATTCTTTTTTGGGGGGGTGTCTCCATATTATTTTAGAACTTTGACCAATGGTAGTTTCACAGTGTCTTTTTCTATCTCTCCCATGTTCTTGGATGTGCACGTGTGCCACCTCCTATATGTTCTTCCCATGGCGTATGTGCTATTAACCTATAGATAAAAAAACAGAGGCATAGGAATTATTTGGCCAATGAGCTATTAATAGGCTGTAATACCTATTTGATCTGTAGCAAACATACAATATGTACACTATAGTTTCAGTTAGGTGCATGTTTCAAAGGACACTCAAAAAGTTAATTCACTCTACCAAGTTTTGGGGAAATTACCTCCAAACTTGTAGGGCTGAGTCCTAGAAACCCTAACCAATTTGGGCTTAAAACATTTTAAGAAATCACAGGTTTATTGAGAGGCTATGTTTTAAAGGATATGATAGTAGAGTGAGCAGGAGTTGGAGAAGATTCAGCCCTTTATGAAGCTACATATTTTTCAAAACAATATGCAGAGAAGGGACTCAAAATGTCCTCCTCTCAAGACTGAGCTTCAAAAGCTAAAAAAAACCCCACCCCTGGAGCTTAAACTGGGGAATGCCCCAGAGACTTGATCATCTCTGGTACTCAGTCTAAATACCCTTTTCAATCCAAGGGTAAGACAGTGGTGGATATGGCTGAGAAAGACTAATCTATTATTTAAAACATTTCACACATTTGAAAATGGAATTTCCCATCTAGACCATCCATGCATGAAATGTCCACATGCATCAAGATGTCCACAGACAGAATTTGAAGCCGCAGCTCCTGACATCATTAGCGTATCCTGATAGCAAATATAACTTTGTACTGTCACCTTGCATTGGCATCCATGCTGAAATGAAATTCCAGTTGAGAAGCACTCATGGATGAAGAAATATTGATGCTATGGCAGTATAAAGGTAGGAAAACGTTTCAGTGAAGATTTGGCATGAGGAGGGTATCACTTGTGAAGCATTTTCCAATGGAGTTCAAGAAATGGAAATATCTCCTGTCTGCCACCAGGTCAGAAAAATCACATTTCTGCCATCCAAGTCTGGCTCCTGTTACACAAAGCCCTGGCATTTTTATCGGAAGAAAAAAAATCAAGGTGAAATGCTGCAGTGCTTATTTTAAAAGACCTTAACCTTGAAAGAGGCATTAAGGCAACTGGTTGGTAGGAACAATTAGTGCATTGCAAAGGACCGGGCATACATTGGATCTTGTTGCTTATTTGAAATCTGCCTAGTTTTACTGAATCCCTAGAAATCTAGAATTCTCACTCAAAAGTGTGAATAATCAGCTCAAATCATGTATTTAACCCATTTTGCAAAGAGCCAGCTCTCTTGAGAAGTCTACAATGTTGGGAAAAGTGGAAAGAAGAAGAAGAGGGCAATCAACAGCAAAGATCAATGAACTTTATTCTAGTACCCTGTTTCCCCCAAAATAAGACATCCCCTGATAATAAGCCCAATCCGGCTTTTGAGTGCATGACAATAAGGCCAAGTGCTTATTTCAGGTGTCAAAAAATATAAGACAGGGTCTTCTTTTCAGGGAAACACGGTAGTTTGGCAATAAGTGTGTCATTGAAAGAGTTGAAGGACCAGGCTGGGGCCAGATCATCTTGGAGAAAGTCAACCTATGTACAATCACAAGAACGGGTGCTAACCTGGTGGCATATAATCAATCCATGATCGTGGATTATGGGCATTGTAGTCCAAAACACTTGGAATGTATAGTTTGCCTACCCATGGGGCAGAGGTGAATGCAATCCGATCTTGGATGGTATTAAATTTCATTCTGCATTAGAAATGGTAGCTGTCTGTCTTCGTCTAGCATCTATATTCTGGCTCCATTCCATTCCATTGCTTGTTTTGGGCTTGTTTTGCCTTACACAGTCATTCATATTCCAGTTCTGTTCCTTATAAATATATTCTGCAACACTAAGCATCGTATTACTATTTACCAAAGGCTTATGTTTGAAAAAAAAGCAATGAGCATGGGTTAGAGAAGAGTATCTATCATTCTTCTCCTTTTTATTGTAATGCACCTCTGATTCAATAATATGCCAAGAGATCTCTATATCACCATCTCAGGGTTTTATCTATTGGGGTTAGCCATTAAGAGTATTTCCTTTCTTTCTGCTAAAAATGTTAACTCAGAAGGAGTAGAAGGAGAAAGTAAGAGCATAGAGAAAGAGACAGAGAGAAAAGGAGTCTAACTGGAATGTAGGAAATCTTTAAAAAGCACATCAATAAAAAAGAATGAGACAGTGTTCACTAGTTCACCAAACCATTTTCAGCAAATTAGGCTTAAGTACCCAAAGAATAACATTTTTGTCTTTCAATAAAACAAAACACGAAAAGCTTAGCTTCAGGAAAAAAAAACTCCAGTGCTGGGGATAACCATTGTCTTATTTCCACTAACATATTTAGTGGGAATTGAAAATCTCAAGGACAGATCCTGGTTATTCAAATATCTTTGTCCAAAATCCCACACAAGTTTTGAAGGTTGCCATCATTGTTTTACACTGTATAGGTATACTATAGAAATCCAGGTAAACTCTTGTAACAAGGAAGTTTGGTAGTCCTCAATTTATGACCACAAAACTCAATTGCTAAGAAAGACAGTTCAGTGAGTTACGGCCCATTTTTGCCAGAGTTATTAAGGCAAATTGTTGCAGTTGTTAAGTGAATCATATAGTCGTTAAGCAAATCTGGATTCCCCCATTGACTTCGCTTGTTGGACGCAGTCTGGAAAGGATACAAGTAGTGATCACATGATCCCGGGATGCTGAACCTTCCTCAGTACATGCCAGTTGCCAAGTGCCCAAATTCTGATCATGTGACCATAGGGATGCTGCAACTGTCATTGAAAACCTGTCATAAGTCACTTTTTTCAGTGTCATTGTAACTTTGGCCACTAAATGAATGGTTGCAAATCGAGGACTGCATGTAATAAGCTCATAATAACCACATGTAATTAATAGTTTGGAGCTCATGGATCAGCTGACGCCACCTTCTTTGAAATATATTGGACTATGGGAAACAATCAAATGAAAGTTAACAGTATTTGTGGGAAATGAATGTTACATTTCATTTTTTTAATTGCATGCTACATTAATATAGAATAGCCTAATAGCTTCCTTAAAAATTAAAACATTTGCAATCACCCTATATCAGAGGTCGGCAACCTTAAACACTCAAAGAGCCACAAACTAACTGGAAGCCCCCCAGTTCAATTCTGGAGCCGACTGGAATTCTGGTTCCCCCACCATAGAGTCTCCTCCTAGCGTGGCGTCCTTTTTCCTCTGCCAACTGGAAGTCTGGTTCCCCCCACCATAGAGTCTCCTCCTAGCACGGCATCCTTTTTCCTCTACCTGTCCTAACCGAAAGCCCTATCAATTGTGGAGCCCACTGGCGACAGGGAGCCACAGCAGAGGGATGAAAGAGCCACCTGTGGCTCCAGAGCCGTGGGTTGCTGACCCCTGCCCTATATTATCTGTTGCTACTCAGTTGAAAACTGAACGGATTCATTTTTGCGAAGTCCTGATATTTTAATATTATTTTCCAAAGCAACATAAACAACAGAGATTTTAACTGTAGGAGATTTTGAGGATACAGAAAAGCAAAACCTGTTCTCTCTTCAGGTTGTGGACTCTTCTTTCCTTTGGAAAAACTGCTAGAAAGTCATGTACATTGAATGAGACTTATTGCTCAATCCATTGTTTATTTATTTATTTATTGGTGAGATTTACAGTATATACCGCCTCATAGTGCAAGCACTCTCTAAGCGGTTTACACCATTAAGCAATGTATATTTACATTGTCCCCAACAATCTGGGTCCTCATTTTACCTACCTTGGAAGGATGCAAGGCTGAGTCAACCCTGAGCCGGTGAGATTTGAACAGCTGAACTGCTGATCACAGTCAGCTAAAGTAGCCTGCAGTACTGCACTCTAACCTCTGCGCCACCTCGGCTCTTCTGTTGCTGTTGCCTGTTTCTTTGAGTTCTTGAAACTTCAAAGATAACATGCTGGTTTGGGGGAGGGAAGGGTGGGTGAAGGTTAATCAAGGAAAGGCCAATGTGTAAAGAGGTGCCTATTTTTAACCAGAAATTATTTTGGGAGAAGACAAAGAGAAGGAAACAATGTAACTTGAGTTTTTCCCAGGAGTATCCCAAAAGATGAATCGTGAATTGGGGGAGGGAGAAATGAAAAGAAATCTCATATAAAGAGCATTTTGGGTTTTGGTGACTAAAATATGGTTGTGAATGGCATGATAGGTTGTGTTTATCAGCTATCTTGGAATGTAGGCCTTCATATCTTTCCTTCTCATTTTTTTTCCCCTTACAGTGGCTTAAATTTTATTGATCTGATGGTTCGCCAGGGGAACATTGATAATCCACCTAAAACACCACTTACACCTGGATTTGAATGCTCTGGAATTGTAGAAGCTCTGGGTGAAAATGTGAAAGGCTATGAGGTAATATGATGGTGCTTGAGAACAAAACAATATACCCATAAACCATGATAAACCAGTGGTTCTCAACCTGTGGTCCACGGACCCCTGAGGGGGCCACAATGTCATCAGAAGGGGGTGGGTCCATTAAGGCTTGAAGAAATGTTATGATTTAAATCTTGAGTTAGGTCTTCGGGAACCTTGGCCATGGTTCATGGCCACAAAAGGTATTTAAAGGAGGGTTTGTGGTGAAGAAAAATTTAAGAATCACTGTGATAAATGATAACAGGGTCTGTTTGAGTTTTATTATAATGTGATGTATGTACCTACCTACCAGAGGTGGGATCCTGCCTCTGATTGCCGGTGCGGTTAATAGCTGTTGTTCGGCGCAGAGCCGAAGACGCTGCTGCCGTTCGCGGAGCCGGAGCCTTCCCCGGGCACTTTCCCCGCCCGCATGGATGCCACCAATTGCGTTCTTTTGCCCTCAGCGCATGCGGAATGCTTTGCGCATGCGCAGAGGGCAGAAGAACGCAATTGGTGGCATCCATGCGGCGGGGAAAGCGCCCGGGGAAGGCTCCAGCTCCGCGAACGGCAGCAGCGTCTTCGGCTCTGCGCCGAACAACAGCTATTAACCGCACCGGCAGGATCCCACCTCTGCTACCTACCTACCTACCTACCATTGCTTTGTGTTATGTGCGGATCATGTTATTCAACAGACTGTCATTTAAATATCCTGGCATGCTACAGTGTCTTATCAATGTTAAATTCTAAAGCTGGCTGAGGAATTCTGGGAATTGAAGTCCACAACTCGTAAAGTGGCCAAGGTTGGAGACCCCTGTTCTAAAGTATTGTGAATCGGTACCTCTTGATAAGGATATAATGGAATCCCCAAAACGGAACAAATCAATTAACCAGATATTAGTGAATTTCAAATGGTGGTAGAGCACTTGATGATTAAATGGTCTTGTTCATAGCTCAGGTTGAACCATAAAATGGTTTGTTTGCTTTTGGGATTAGAATTACATGTCCCCATTCCAATTTGTGTTCTATATCTACCAGGAGAATGGTTTTAAAATGGCTGGTTTAGAAATAGGTCTAAATATAGCAGCTATATAAATATATATAAATACAAATATAGCAAATGCGCAGCAGCAGTGCTATAAAAGCAGTTTTAAAAGGCTGGCATCATAACATAATTCTCTCTTGAAAAAAACAAAATTCACATTAGGAACGCTATTGGTGATGTAGCCAAAACAACATTTCCTGCATAGGAGAAAAGACGTGCAGTACTGCAGAAACAAACATCATCATCATCATCATCATCATCATCATCATCATCATCATCATCATCATCATCATCATCATCATCCCTTAATGACAATAGTTATGCTTGGTCCTAATGGAACACAGACTCCTTGAGGGCAAACTGAATAGGACGAAAAGGAGAACGAAATAGGGTGAAGTTCTCAGTATGAAACATAAAAAGCTAAGATACTGTAAAGGTGGGTCTCAAATTTACAACCCACCAAGTCATTTTCTGTAAAAGAAAGAAAGAAAGAAAGAAAGAAAGAAAGAAAGAAAGAAAGAAAGAAAGAAAGAAAGAAAGAAAGAAAGAAAGAAAGAAAGAAAGAAAGAAAGAAAGAAAGGAAAGAAAGAAAGAAAGAAAGAAAGAAAGAAAGAAAGAAAGGATACTTGAAGGAGTGCAATGTACAGGTCTCAGCTGACAAGGACTTACCACTCCCATCTTATTTCAGAAGATGTGGGATGGTAACAAGGGAGGCAAGAGCAAACTAGACTGACAAAGGTGGGGAGGAAGAAAAAAGGAGGGAGTCGGCTTGTCTGTGACCCAGAAGAATAAAAGTCCACCTCCATTGTTGTAAACCCAGCAGAAGACCGGCTGTCTTAACCTGGGCAGTGTTGGCAGCTTGTCAGTGTTGTAGGGCTTGAAGCGAGGTGACTGGAAAAGATACCTAGGACAGCGAACAATGGCATTTACTGGGTTCATCCAAGATACTCTAGGGTCACTTAGCCTTGCTCACTCTTCTTCTAAGGACACCTCAATAGATGCCTGCTTAGGGAGGTGATGACAGGATCCATAAACCCCATGCAGGCTGATGCCCAACCTCTGGTAGGAATTAGAAGGAAATGCCTCATCTGGAATTTGAGGGATTCACATTAAGCAGGGTTCCTTGCTTGCGTCCACATAGCCATTAACTTCAATGGTCCCAGCTGCTCTCCACACAAGAACCAGCCACAGCCATCCCTGCTTCCAAGTGGCTTATATAAAATAACCCAAAATGCAGTTACGTTTCATAGTAAAAGTTCATCTATTTAATATATGTATGCTTATTGCCCTTATTGCCTTCATTCTTGACTCACCAGAGATTTCATTGTTAAGGCCTTTGGGCTTTTGAGCTAGTCTCAAGCAACATTCACCGCAATCTGAGTTTGAGATACCAGCTGAAAAGGAAAAGCAATCATTTCTTTTGGGCCCTAAATCTGTTTTTCTTTGAAAATACGATGAGAAATAACCCGGGGCTATTCAGACAATCAGAAGATAACTGCATTTACCTCTGTGCAGACTGCAGTCAAGACAGTAACTTATGAATTGTTAAACTGTCTACTATATCACCCTTAGTGTTTGGCCCGAATAAATTTTACTTGTCTTACTGAACAAGAGTCTGCAGACTTCCTTCTAAAAAAAGTAAAAGCAAGCAATCCTTTAAAATATTACCAACTTCTCAGCAATAGCTATGGGTTGTAGAAATTGAATGGTGCCCTCTTTTTATTATTTATTGTTTCAAAGTTGGCTTACCATATATACTCTGACATTTTACAGTATATTTGTGTTTTATTGGTCTGGGACTATAATCAGTAAACATAACCAGCCAATCTGTGAATGGAATAGCCTTCCACCCCAGCTGTCATTCAATGCCTGCGTCCATCCCATACTCTCAAAATTTCCCATGTGCCACTAAGCACCAAAGATTGGGGTTCCAGAAAGAGCTCACTGCAATTTGTTTGTTTGTGGCTTAGTTTTGTTCCAAAGGTGCTTTTTCTTATTAGGTTAAAAAAAACATTTTGCTTTTCATCCAAGAAGCTTCTTCAATCCAGAAGCTTCAATTCAAGGATTCAATTCAATCCAGAACAGAAGTTTTTTGGGTGAGAAATGAAACAATTTCAAGGAAGATAAACCAAAAAAGTCCAGTTGCCTTTTGAAAATGCATCTTTGGGACAACCATGACCTGGATGATTGAGAATCTCCATAGACACCTAGCATGTTTTGTAAACTCAGTCAACTGTAGTTTAACTCAATCAACTGAAGTTCATTCTTCTTAAGCCAAATAGACTTTAACATATTGGGTAAACAAACTAGTACAGTATATCCATTCAACTGAAGGCACAAATGAATGCCCACCAGTTATGGTTGCAAGAAACGTCACTCCAAATCTGCAATTCATCAACCACTTGAATGAGTTTGTTTCCACTTCTTTGGAACGGGGCTGCAGTTGAGATGTTCAATTTAATTCTAAGCTTTCACCCATTGTATGCAAATACTGTACCGTTTTTAATATTTGTTAATCATGAAAGAAAGCAGGCAAACCATTTCACATAAAAAAATTCTACTTTTTGCTGATGGGGAAGAAGAGGTAGAGAAATAGACCTGTCATCCTGTTTCAGTAGCATTTTAAAGCTATCAGCAAATTTTACAAGTTTGTCATTTTTTCTGTATCCCAAGGCAGTTGAAATGTGGCACTACTGAAGAGGCTATAAATGTTTCAGTGCTATAAACCTCTCGATCCAGCCCCGCAGCCTTTGAATGAAGACAAGTTGGGCTCTAAAAGAGTGCAGTAGAATTTGTTCAAGATCGAAAAGCACAGTTTCAAAATAAATGAATATGTGGGAGATAAAAGGAGAGGTGCATGCCGTTTCATTTTCTCATTTTGAAAGGTCGTCACCCAAAAGACATGCAGAGATAATAGAATTTGAGATGATCTATGATGGAAGGTATAATCACTGATTGAGCATTTAACAGCCTTTAACATTTAATAGGTGTCTTCGTTAAAAACAAAAGATAGGATTTGCATCCGGTGTGGCCTATTTCAGTTCCCAGTATTGCTAGTTTATGAAAATAATATTTGATATTATTAAAAATGTACAGATAGATTCAAGTCAGCCTAGCTTGTGGTCTGCCTTTTTTTTAAAAACAAAATCACATTATGATAGTTGGTTGTCTTGTCTTAATTCATCCTACAGCACTCAGCTGTTTTATTTGTCCATTTTAATCATGCTATGGTGCTTCATTATTTAGTCAACATTTATAATAGCAATGAAGACCCCCAGCTTATCCAGATGTTGTTGGATTACAGCTCCATCTCTTTAAATGAAAATAGGGATGAGGGATGCTGGAAGTTAAAGTTGTTCAACGCCCAAACTTTATCAAGTGCATTTTTCTTGAACTTGAACAAAGTTCTTGAACTTTATCAAGTTCAAGTTAATTGACAGTGTCAATGGTCACTGTTGCTGTTTTGCATTTCTCAGCAGCCATCTCCCAACCTGGTAGACCCAAGGTTTATTGAGATCAAGATTCTCCACTTCCTAAGCAAATCCCAAATTGCAACAGGATTCAGTAAGACTGGAATCCTGAGTAACCTGTAAAGCAGGGGTCTCCAAACTCGGTCACTTTAAGACTTGTGGACTTCAACTTCCAGAATTCCCCAGCCAGCTTTGCTGGCTGGAGAATTCTGGGAGTTGAAGTCCACAAGTCTTAAAGTAGCTGCGTTTGGAGACCCCTGCTGTAAAGAAACAAGCTCTCTTAACATATTTGTTTTTATTTATTAATTTAAATAAATTTATTTATTAAAGTTGTATGCTGTCCATCTTCTCTACCAAGCACTTCTGGGCAGTTTATAATGTCATAAATAACAGAATAAAACAATTACAAGATTTACACATTGCCATGAAAGCAAAAATATTAATATTAAAATGGATAAAAGAACCAATGCATAGATGGGGTGGAAATAAAATCTTGTACTGGTCTGCTAGCCACCTTCAAAATGGGATGGTCGAAGCCAGTTATAAATATAACTATTAATATAAATTAATTATATTAATATAATAATAAATTAATATAAATACCGTATTTTTCAGAGTATAAGACGCACCTTTTTCCTCCCTAAAAGTGGCTGAAAATTTGGGTGCGTCTTATACTTCGAATGTAGCTTTTTTTTCCAGACCTAACTAGGTGCTAACAGATCTTCCCAGCTCTTACCTTGCAGGCTTTTTCATTGTTACTCTCTCCAAAGAATGTTTTTCCAGCCCTAAGTCTTTGGAGAATTTTTTTTCATTGCTCTACTTGCTCTGAATAAGTTTTTTTCTAGCCCTAACCAGGTGCTAACGATCTTCCCAGCTCTTACCTTGCAGGCTTTTTCATTGTTACTCTCTCAGAAGAATGTTTTTCCAGCCCTAAGTCTTTGCAGGGTTTTTTTCATTGCTCTACTTGCTCTGAATAAGTTTTTTTTCTAGCCCTAACTAGGTGCTAATGATCTTCCCAGCTCTTACTGGCTTGCAGGCTCTTTCATTGTTACTCTCTCAGAAGAAGGTTTTTTTTAAGTCCTAACCAGGGGATAAAATAATGTGCTGAAGCTGACCAGATTAAGGATGCTAGCCAGATGAATACCTGATAGGCAGATTGTTTTCTCCTATTTTCCTCCCCAAAAACTAAGGTGCATCTTATACTCCGGTGCGTCTTATACTCCGAAAAATACGGTATGTAAGCTTGCTTCTAAAGAAGCATGGGTAGAACTATACTACTCTACAGCTAGGCAATCTTTGAAGCATGGAATTGTAGCTCACATTAATGACACCCAACTGTGCCCTAACACTGTATTCCTGCTGGCTCACTACCAATTATTTCATTTGTCATAATAATGCACTTCTCGGAAAAAGTACAATGGACCAAGCTAATTAAGTAACCAAAATAATTTTATTTTAGATGAGCTCATGTGAAGAATCAGACGACTGTAGCAAAAGCCTTGAATTGCTATCAATAGGCGAGTCAGCTTTGCAGTTTTAATTTCATTTTCTTCCTCTAAAGCTGTAATTCTGTATTGACATCTGAATAAAACTGCACTGAGTACTTGAACATGCTATGGAGAACGATAACAATTGAATCAATTAAAAATTGATTTTTGCTACTTTATATGTGAAAACCGTCTTCCTTTCCCACTCCCCATATTTTATTGTATGAATAATTAAATATGAGCAAGGTAAGGAATGGATTCCTTCTTTAAAAACTATCAAAAGCCACTGATAAAGTTGAATGTACTGTAGGCAGAAGAATGCAGAGATACACATGTTACAGTCTGAATCAGTGTTCTCTGAAACGCAGTTCAGCATAGTGAAGCAGCTTATACATGAATTTAAATCCACAGATATTAAGAATGCCAGGAGGGGGTGGATTTGCAATGACTGTTAAATACTTTTCATTTAAAACGTGGGGCATATAGGACTGATTTTGTTTGGGTTGGAATAAGCCAGCTCTATAAATTGGTTTAAACAATAAAGCACTGATTACTTTGAACTTACCTTCCCAAAATATTATGGAAAGTATTGGGTAGGTTTTATGATAAACTAGGACTCTCCAAACTTGGCAACATGGCTGGCTGAGGAATTCCAAAAATTGAAATGCACGAATGCCGAATTTGGAGACCCCTGTGAGAGACTATTTTCAGTACAACTCTTCGAGTTTCAAAAGGAAGCAGTCTCGGTCTTATTTGAGAAACTTGAGTAGATCTGTCGCTCTATTTCAGGAAAAATGTAGTCCTGCCCAGAGGAAAAATGGGGTAGAAATATGGTATAATAATAGCTGACATATTTCTACGCATTTTGCATCATTCTTATGCCCACAGTGACTCTCACCTGCCCTCACCATATGTGGTTGTAGCCTTGATCACTGGATGTTACAGTCACCAAGGGTTAACTGCAGGGGTGAAATTCAGCAGGTTCTGACAGGCTCGGGAAAACCGGTAGCGGAAATTTTGAGTAGTTCGGAGAACCGGCAAACACCACCTCTGGCTGGCCCCAGAGTGGGGTGGGAATGGAGATTTTGCGATATCCTTCCCCCAGGAGTGGGGAAGGAATGGAGATTTTGCAATATCCTTCCCCCAGGAGTGGGGAAGGAATGGGATTTTGCAATATCCTTCCCCCAGGAGTGGGGAAGGAATGGGATTTTGCAGTATCCTTCCCCCAGGAGTGGGGAAGGAATGGAGATTTTGCAATATCCTTTCCCCAGGAGTGGGGAAGGAATGGAGATTTTGCAATATCCTTCCCCCAGGAGTGGGGAAGGAATGGGATTTTGCAGTATCCTTCCCCCAGGAGTGGGGAAGGAATGGAGATTTTGCAATATCCTTTCCCCAGGAGTGGGGAAGGAATGGAGATTTTGCAATATCCTTTCCCCAGGAGTGGGGAAGGAATGGAGATTTTGCAATATCCTGCCCCCAGGAGTGGGGAAGGAATGGGATTTTGCAGTATCCTTCCCCTGCCATGCCCACCAAGCCACGCCCACAGAACCGGTAGGTAAAAATTTTGAATTTCGCCCCTGGTTAACTGCCAATTTCTGAAACCAGCCTGTATTTTGTGGGGTGCCTCCGTGAGGATTATCCAGAAGGCTGTAATCAGATTGTGTTTCTTTCAAATGGTTTCAGATTGGAGACAGAGTCATGGCCTTTACTAACTACAATGCCTGGGCTGAGGTTGTATGCACACCTGTCGACTTTGTGTATCCAATTCCTGATGACATGAGCTTCTCTGAAGCAGCTGCTTTTCCTATGAACTTTGTAACGGCATATATGATGCTCTTTGAAGTTGCCAACTTGCGAGATGGCATGTCCGTGCTGGTTCATTCTGCTGGAGGTGGAGTGGTAAGTTGACTCCATTTCACTCCTGTTCTATAAAGAATTGCAATTTTGATTGTCAGTACAGTATTAATCATTGCTATTGTTGTGGATTGTGCAGTTCCATCTTCTAGATTGAGAGGGCTTGATGCAAAACGACAACAACCAACCACATAAAAATCTCTCCTGCCCAAAAGAAAGTGTCTTCATGTATATAGAGGGAAAAGATACAAGAATTTCAATGTCACTATAAATAGGATTGGGTTTAAAACAAAGCAGTTGCTGGCATTCAGTCTCCTTAGCAGATTTTGTGTACTTTAATGCCATATGTGCTGTTTTCAAGCCCAGCTTGTTGAAAGAAAACTGGCACCTTGACCAAGAAAGTCTGTAATGACTTCCTTTCAGAATAAAATAGAAGAATAATTATTGGCTTGTGAATTCTGGCTCCTAATCTGTGGCTGTTGGTGAAAATAGGATGAATATTGAGAGCTGGGTAAGTTAAAACGGGCAATAGGAGCTTCCAAAAGTGAACGTACATGGACTTTCCATGTAGAACTAGAGATACTCAGTTGAGTAGGTTTTGGAATAATCTCACAGGATTTTATGAAAAATCTTTCTTTAAAGTAGAGATATTCAAAGTGCTTTGGAAAACAAAGCTGTAAGCTTTACCTAGGCCAGGGGTGTCAAACTCAAGGCCCAGAGGCCGGATTTGGCCAGGTTACCTTCGGGACCGCATCCTGCCTCATACCTCCCTACGACCGGTTAGGGCCACAGAGTTGGCCTCCTCCAGGTCCCATCGACCAAGCAATGCCGGTTGGCGGGGCCGAGGGGGAGAGCCTTCTCTGTGGGAGCTCCCTCCCTGTGGAACCAACTCCCTCCGGAGATCAGGGCCATCCCCACTCTGCTGGCCTTCCGTAAAGTGATAAAAACCTGGCTCTTCTGGCAGGCGGGGTGAAAGTGGGACCAATCAGACTATATATGGGTCTTCCCCCCTGGTTATGAATGCTAGATGTTTTTTAACTTTTGTAGTTTTTAATTGTTATGATTTTATATTGATAAATGGATTTGACATGTTGTGAGCCGCCCAGAGTCCCCCGGGAGTTGGGCGGCATACAAATCTATTTAAATAAATAAATAAATAAATTTGGCCCATGGGGTGCTTAGATCTGGCCCACGGGGCCGTGCTGGAAAGAGCGAAGGACCGGCCCGCAGTGCCTCTGCCAGTGAAAACGGAGCTCGCAAGGGCCACAGGCAGCACTCCCAAGGTTCATTTTCGCTGGCAGAGGTTGCAGGAGGCCGTCGCAGCCGAAAACGGATCCTGTTTTCACTGGTAGAGCGCTCGGGCCACCACAGGTGCCCCTGACACGAGTGATGTCGAGCTGGCCACACCCACCCTAGCCACGCCCACCCCAGCCCCCCAAAATCAAACACAACCCTGATGCGGCCCTCAATGAAATTGAGTTTGACACCACTGACCTAGGCCAAAATCTTGATCATATAAGTTACAAACTGCCTAACAAAGAGAATAAAATAATTGCAATAGCCCATGTTACCTCTATACCCTTGTTCATGTTGAATGATTACTCCTGAGTCATTGCAATAATGGTCTGGAATTATAATCTCATGATATTGTAGTTTAGTATAAACAAAGAAGATCTTTATTTTTCTCAAATGTTTTCTTCCTCCTCCTAACACCCCCCCCCCAAAAAAAACACCCCACCCAAATGCAGACCATTCAAATCATTTGAAGCCAGGAAAAAAATTGGGTTCAAGAGAAGGAGTTACTGAATTCCATGGGAGCTTTTACTGTTTATCCGTTATTTGCAAGTAACACCATACAATCATGTAGTTAATAGCAAACAGTTGCAAAAAAAAGGTCAGTCTGGAGATTCCCACACTAGCTCATGGTAGGAAAAATATCTGCAGCGGTACAATCCAAAACAATTATTGCCTATAAAGCTGGTTTATAAAAAATGCAAGGGAGTAGGCATTGGACATAGCCCCAGGAGGGCGATTTGCAAGCTTGTGTGGATAACATATTCCAGGGCTTTAATGTCTACCAGGAAGGGAGGACAGCCAAAGTACCCCATTTATTTCCAAATGTCATGAGCATTCTTGAGCCATCCAGTAAAACAATGGAGGTCCTGTAGCACAAGAATCTTGGACTTCGTTTTGCATTAATGAAAAGTTCCATGTCATTGTTCCAAGTACTCCAAACATTCCAGGAGCACATGATATCTTGCAATATCAAAAGTGTGGGGAGTCTTTTGTAGTCTTGGACGAATTGATTTATGGAGAGTTCGCCATTGCAAGAAAAGCTGTCCAGGAGATGGGTGAGTGGTAGGTAGGGCCATTCCTTTTGAGAGGAATGCAGCTTTTTTCAACAGGGGCATTTTTTATTGTTCACTGGACATGAAAGCATTGGAGGAATGGCCTAGATTCCAAAGAAACAGTTATCAGGGTGGGTTTTTTTTAAAGAGAAAAAAGCCTTTAAAAAAAATCTTAGCGTACCTTGCCCGTTTCAGCTCATTCTGAGCTTTAGCTTTTCCAATGCTATTTCTGTAATTCCAAGACATCTTTGCAACATTTATTAGTGAGATTTATTTATTTGTGAGATTTATATACCGCCTCACAGTGCAAGCACTCTCTAAGCTGTTTACACCATTAAGCAATGTATATTTACATTGCCCCCAACAATCTGGGTCCTCATTTTACCTACCTCGGAAGGATGGAAGGCTGAGTCAACCTTGAGCCGGTGAGATTTGAACCGCTGAACTGCTGATCACAGTCAGCTAAAGTGGCCTGCAGTACTGCACTCTAACTGCTGCGCCACCTCGGCTCATTTTGCATCATTTTGCAACATCTCCTATCTGGGCCTATGTTTGTTCTCAGATCTTCAGGGCGGAAGCATGGCAAGAGTGAATTCTTGTCCCAAAGGTGCTTTCCCCCCCACCCCAAGAGGCAACTGGGCTTCTTTGTTTTTCTTTGAAGATGTTTCACTTCTCATCCAAGAAGCTTCTTCAGCTCTGACTGGATGGTGGAGAGTGGAAGGATTGATACTCCTTGCAGGCAGCTGGTCATTTGCATCCTTTTAGAGCAGTGGTTCCCAACCTGTGGTACGTGTACCACTAGTGGCACGCGAGGGCCTTCCAGGTGGTACGCGAACACTTTCGGGGTCATGAACGATTTTTAGTTAGTTATTTTTTACTTCACAAAAATGTTTACTGCCTAACACAAGATAATCTGGCAACGATTTGCAACTGTTGCCACACGCCACCCACCTGGTCCCAGCGGCCCGAGAATCAAGTTGCTGGATGCGTGGGGCCAAAAAAGGAACGGTACAATTATGGAAATAAAGTGATATCTGATCGAATTTAGTTTCTCTGGAACCAGGTGGTACGCGGCGACTGTACGGGACCTCCAAGTGGTACTCGATCACAAAAAGGTTGGGAACCACTGTTTTAGAAAGTCCTTGAGGCCACCTGTAGGTTTATCTGTGTCCTCAGGGTCACCTGAGGAGTGCAAATGGATGTGGAGCCTTCTTGGAACTGCTGAAAGGACTGTGTTGTAGTCTAGAGATAGATGATGTTGTATCCCCCCTCCCCCCTGTTGAGAGAGGGCTGTTCAATTTTAACATTTGACTCCTATTTCAAACCAGCAGTCCTCTCTGTCTAAAATGTGGGTGTTGCTGTCTTCAAAAGAATTGCCTTTGTCTTTTAAATGCAGATGGACTGCCGAATCTTGTCCTAATCGGTTTGTTATCGTATGTTGTGCCATTCATGAAGTAATTGTTTTGTCCAGAACGTCCAGTTGCCTCTTGAAAAAAAAACACCTTTGGGATAATCATTATCTGGACGACTGAGAATCTCCATAGACATTCCGTGAATTCTTGTGTTCATTTTCCTTGTCAGAATTGATTGCAGTTCTGATTCTAGTATCTTCTTTATTAGGGACCTTCCGTCTCTGTAAACCACTTTCCCCATTACCTTGTTTTGCCATAGAAGTTTATTTATTGTTCTAAGTTTATTTACATTGACTTTTTTGTAATCCAAGATACACATTCAACTCCACTGAAGCTTTCCCCTTAATAACAAGCATCTAATATTACACAATCACTTTCCCCACTTCTCTTCCTTTCACTTCATCCACTAAGTCAGTGATGGCGAACCTTTTTTTCCTCGGGTGCCGAAAGCATGTGTGCTCACGCTATCGCACACGCGTGAGTGCCCACACCCATAATTCAATGCCTGGGGAGGGCAAAAACAGCCTCCCCCGCCCCTCTGGAAGCCCTCTGGAGGCCGGAAATGGCCCATTTCCTGACTTCCGTTGGGCCCAGTAGGCTTCCCTGGAACCTGGGGAGGGTGAAAATGCCCTCTCCTGCCCCCTGGAGGCCCTCCGGAAGCACAAAACGCCCTCCCAGAGCCTCCGGGTGAGCCGAAAATCAGCTGGCCGGCGTGCACATGTGTGTTGGAGCTAAGCTAGGGCAACGGCTCGCGTGCCGGCAGATATGGCTCCGTGTGCCACCTGTGGCATGCGTGCCATAGGTTCGCCATCACTGCACTAAGTCTTCTCTATTAGAAACTATTTAGGGGAAAAGTGAAGGATACATGTACTTTGCTTCACCCTCTGAAAAGAGAAGTCTCCAAAATCATTGTCTTGAATGAAGTAGTTGGGATCCAACTACTTGTCTCGAAGCGCTTAGTCTTGAAGCCCTTGAAGGGCTATTGTCTTGAAGGGCTTAGTTGATATCCATGTCTGGATGCTCAATGAATGAACTAAGAAATCAATTCAATTACTGGAAACAAATACTATATTGAACATGTGTTTTCTTTTCTTAAAAAAAAATCTAAAACAAAAGACTTTAAGGCAGCTATTGATATTTTAAAGCAATAAACCTGTAACATCATGTTTTAAAAAGGAAAGTGTGGTTTACAGCTATCCAAATCAGTACTAGAAAAAAATTCAAGTCAATGCAACCAATAAACTGAAGGTTTCATGAAATGCTAGAATAGATTAGAACCGGGGTGTCAACTCGATGTCATTGAGGACTGCATCAGGGTTGTATTTGATCTCAGAGGGTGTGTGTGGCCTGTGTGTGTGTGTGTGTGTGTGTGTGTGTGTCTATGGCACGCCTCCCCAATGCCCGCCCTGAGTCCCTCGGGAGTTGGGCGGCATATAAGAAAACCAAATAAATAAATAAATAAATTTTCGCCTGTGACAGCCTCCTGCAGCCCTCTGCCAGCGAAAATGGATGCCCCCCTGAGCTCCATTTTCACTGGCAGAGGCACCGCGGGCCGGTCCTTTGCTATTTCCAGGCTGGCACCGTGGGCCAGATCTAAGTAACACGCAGGCCGGATCTGGCCCCTGGGCCTTCAGTTTGACAGTTTGCCCCTGGATTAGAAGATCTCTTCCCCCTATCTCAGTGCAGTTAGTGCAGTGCTTCTCAATTATTTTCTGTTACGCCCCCCCTAGGAAGAAGTAAACATTTCGCGCCCCCCCCCAACTCTCCGCCGGGACGATTGTTTGCAATATTCGGCATGTTTTCGCTGAAAAACTCAACCGGCTTATCAGCGTGATTGGGGTGTGATGTGTTTAAGTGACGCCTTAATTTATTTGGCTTCATGCTGTCCGCCACCAACATTTTTAGACACAGTAAACATACCGGTCTTTCCTTGTCTCCCACAGTAGTCACAGTGAAGCCAAGCGCTAGATACGCTTCGTCATATTTCCTCGTCTTAGCTTTCGGGAGACTTATGTTTGTCTCATTATCTCCATCTCTCTCCTCCTTTCTTTTCATCCCTGTTAAATATTTTTCCATGGTGTCTCTTAAGGGTTTGTTATCTGCACTTCATATCTCCTGCTCTGTGCTGTGTTCTATTGTTCGGTGCAAAAAACCCCTACACCTTGCTCCAGAAAAAAGCACATTCCCCGGGGTCATGCACCCCTCCTGGCATCACTCTGCGCCCCCCCAGGGGGGCCCGCCCCACTATTTGAGAAGTACTGAGTTAGTGCAATTGAGATTGGGGGGGGGGACATATTGCTCTTTTATCTTTCCAGAAAATTCTGAAGACTTGGCTCTTCTTCCAAACATTGGGGCTAAGTTAAGAGGTCCACACTATGAGTGATCTGGCATCTGATGGGAAGGGTCTGGTTTATTTGTTCCAAAATGTTGTTTTTATGGGTTATTATGAGCCACCTAAAATCATTGCGGGAGGTAGGTGCCCCATCAGTTCTTTAAAAACATTTCAATTAGTAAAAGGTAGATATGTGACATAAGGAAGGCTTGGGGACTATTATACATCATCAGAGTCATTTTGGGGGCGGAGATGGCCAGTATATAAGCTTAATAAATAAATTTCAAAGATGAGAGGTTGAATGGTGTAGCTAATTGCAATGATTCATGATTATTATATTCAGCATGATTATGATATTGGAAAAACAGAATCTGGAATGGCTAACCATTGGTTCTTTTTCATCTCTATGGACAAGATTTCCAAAGATCTTGGCTAAAACTTACAACCTGAAAATCTTTCTTTGGCTCAGCATTTTCCAACATTGAATATCCGATCACCATCCCTACCAAGTGCTGTCAATAGTTAGAGGTCTGATCACTCTTTCTTCATCCCAGCAAGCACCTAAAAAAATCTAATTTCTAATGAATTGGGGAGCCTCTTGACTAATTTGGGAATAAGTATAGTATAAAGTTAGGGACCCGGTGGCTCAGTGGCTAAGACGCTGAGCTTGTCGATCAGAAGGTCGGCGGTTCGAATCCCTAGTGCCGGGTAACGGAGTGAGCTCCTGTTACTTCTCCCAGCTTCTGCCAACCTAGCAGTTCGAACGCATGTAAAAATGCAAGTAGAAAAACAGAGACCACCTTGGTGGGAAGGTAACAGCATTCCGTGCACATTCGGCATTTAGTCATGCCGGCCACATGACCACGGAGACGTCTTCGGACAGTGCTGGCTCTTCGGCTTTGAAATGGAGATGAGCACCGCCCCCTAGAGTCGGGAACGACTAGCACATATGTGCGAGGGGAACCTTTACCTTTATAGTATAAAGGGGGAAATCCGTTCATTTGATTTTTATTTATTTCCCTTCCACCCAGTAACCCAGTTTCTCCCTTCTTATGAGAAGAAAAACTTTCCTTCTAGGAATGTTATTTGGATCTAAGTACTAACTGTGTCTCACCCTATGAGCAAAACTGGGAAATCCATCAACAGGGAAGGTATTTGAGTGTGCGCCTTTTACAGGGATACTGCCTAAATCAAAGCATGTCCATTTTTCATTACCAAGAACCCTATTCTGTCGGATTTCCACATCACTCTGCAAATGATGTCTTTAAAATATATATTAAAATGGAAGGTTTAATGCAAAACTCTACTTGCCATAAATATTTTAAACACGGAAGCCCTTTGCTCTGTGGGAAACCCTCCTGAATGTTCCTATTTTTATATGTGGTTATTGAGCCAGATGCTGCGTTGCCAGATCTCCAGGGAGTTACTAAGGGGAAAGTTAGTAGCTCTGCTTTGTTTACACATCTAGGAAATATCCGAATCAGGGCACTTTGCTTTAAAACTGCAAACCTGATGAAATTTTTCCTACATCTCTTCTTTTTTCAAGAACGAATCTGACAGTTCACCTTGGAAATGCTTCAATCCACCTCAAGTGTGGTTTGCTTAAATCAAATAATAGACTGTTCGCTTAATAATTATCTTTCCCAATCTAACCGTTGCCTAAATTTTGAAGGCCCTAAGACAGTGGTTCTCAACCTTGCTATTGCCGTGCCCCGCGCCCCACCCC
The DNA here is from genome assembly GCA_023053685.1 of Diadophis punctatus similis. NCBI lineage: Eukaryota > Metazoa > Chordata > Lepidosauria > Squamata > Dipsadidae > Diadophis > Diadophis punctatus. The sequence goes on from JALIGW010000015.1 coordinate 9,957,593, forward strand.
CGCGACCCCACCACGACCCATCCTGCCGCCATGCCTGCCGCAGGCGCCCCCTGCCCCGCCGCTGCCATTTGGGTTCTTTTACCCTCTGCGCATGCGCAAAGCGTTCTGCGCATGCGCAGAGGGTAAAAGAACCTAAATGGCGGCATTCAAGTGAAGTCTCCCGACCCCTGTGAAAGGGTCGTTCGACCCCCAAAGGGCTCGCGACCCCCAGGTTGAGAACCGCTGCCCTAAGAGAATAAAATAATCCTCTATTCCAGTTGAAGAGGAACTTCCTGGTACTTTTACACAGGCGAGAAACATTTAAAATGCAGCAGAAGTATCATAAAATAAAACAACCCATTTACCAAAAAGACACCGATTCCTCCTCCTACAAACCCAAAGTGTGTGTACACAAAGGAAAGTGTGGTAAGTGTTACCAGGGCGCTTCTCATCTAAACCAGAGCTCTCCAACCTCAGCAACTTTAAGACTTGTGGACTTCAACTCCCAGAATTCAACAGCCAGCTTTGTTAGCTTTGCTGGCTGTGGAATTCTGGGAGTTGAAGTCCACAAGTCTTAAAGTTGCCAAGGTTGGAGATCCCTGATCTAAACTATGGAAACTTAACAAGCTTCTGAACACATAAGAAGATGGGCTAGGAGGTGAGGCAAATTCCCTACAAAGGTCCTTATTAAAAAAAAATGTTCAAGTATTTCAGGTATTCCTGGTCCAAAGGGAGAAACATGTTCATTATATGGTTACATCATTGATTTCCCTGTATCAGAGCAGGTGAGCTTTAAAGAATATTCTCCAATATTTTTGCAGAGCAAAGATCTTAAAATAATAGGCTGGTTGGTTGTACAGCCAACCAACCTGAGCTGAAGTGGTGCAGTGGTTAAATGCTGCGACTGCAGGCTGACTGCTAGTTTAGCAGTTCAGCTGTTCAAATCTCACCAGGCTCAAGGTTGACTCAGCCTTCCATCCTTCCGAGGTCGGTAAAATGAGGACCCAGATTGTTGGGGGCAATATGCTGAACTCTGTAAACCACTTACGGTATATAAGTAAAGTGCTATTGCTATTACAGAAGGTGTGCTCCATTTTGATGGCTTAAAAATGTTCTCACTATAGTTCTCCGTCCGTGATGCATTGCACAAAAAGCTCTCCATCTCGTAGGGCATAAATGACTAAGGCACTTGTGAGAGGCATTGCCAGATCTCAACACACAACAGTGTTTTTCCATGAACCATTCTTTTCCTTGTTGATTGGAAATCATCAGCAAACAGAAGGAACTAGACCTGCATATTTAACATTGTAATTTCAGCTAGTAATTGAGTTTGGAAAGACACGTTCTTCTCTCAATCCCCAGGAATCTCATTTGCAGCAGAAATACAGCATTTGGCACATACTTTATGCCTATAGTGGAGCTTTTGAAAGTTTGGATTGTTAATGCTTTTACAAATTAAATTGGGCTTGGAATCTAGGTTCAGTTGAGGTCCATAATCAGAGTTTGAGCCAACATTGTGACCACAGAGAGCTAAGTGCTTCTTGGCTAAGATTTAAAGGCCTGAAAAATGAGGAAGCCATCCAATTGATTCCCTTCATTAGAAGATAAATTCCTACCTACAATGTGTTCACATTATGAGAAACCTTTGTACTCTGGTAAATATATATCTTGACTTGGCCATCACTTGGAATTGTGGTACACCTTTCTTCTTGATGAATTTTTATTTCAATTTCCCAGTGTAGATCTTAGCCCCTAGAATGTCTTGGAAGTTCCCCATGCAGCTGATCTGACTGCTTAGCTTTCATAAGATCATCTAAAAAGCAGGGGTCTCCAACCTTGGCAACTTTAAGACTTGTGGACTTCAACTCCCAGAATTCCTCAGCCAGCTTTGCTAGCTGAGGTACTCTGGGAGTTGAAGTCCACAAGTCTTAAAGTTGCCAAGGTTGAAGACCCCTATTCTAAAGTCAAATAACTGCTGTCACCTTTGGCAAATCATACAACTACAAACAAAACATCTTAACCAGTGGCTACATGTGCACGAGTGGCAATATGAGATTCTTTGATCCAACCATATCTTACTGTGTTCTTCTAAGTCTGGCCCTAATTTTAATCCTACGTATATATTACAATGATATGCTACTTTTCAAAATGTTTCTTATTTAAACACAGTTTATAAGTAACTTTGGGGGGGGGAGTTCAAAAATGGCAAGCGATGCTAACATAATATTGCCCATTGGTGACACAACATAGCATTGATTTTGAGCAGTAGGGTAAATAAATAAAAGTATTTTCAGGTCACTTGTTGGCAGAGAGCCAATTACAGAGGATCAGTAATGAATGGTAAACACGTTTGATATATCCATGCAACTAATTTACACATGCATTTGTAGGGACAAGCTATTGCTCAACTGTGCTCAACGGTTCCCAATGTTACTGTTTTTGGAACGGCTTCTTCTTTCAAGCATGAGGCCATCAAAGAGTCTGTGACCTACCTGTTTGACCGAAATATGGATTATGTCCAAGAAGTTAAAAAGTAAGTGAGTGAGCTTGCATTTTATTTGATAGGGGAAATTGCTAATCAGAACTATAAGAAGCTAATGGAGGTGACAAATAAGTTAATTTTGGAAAAATATTTTTATTGTCCTATTGTAAACGGTCTCTTACAGTAAAAGATGAAAAAAATCTCACAATATGTTTCTTTTTTTGTTTTTTTTTTGTTTTGTTTTTTTTGTTGTTGTTTTTTTGCAATTCCTAGATTGTATTTCTGGATAACAGTGATGTGACCACTTATCAATGGGAAATAAAATGTTCTGAGGTCTCCAATAGGTTTATCACATTTACAATATATCCGCTTTACTGTATACTTCCAAGTATACAGAGATAGTAGTCAGGGAATCCAGATATGGGGGAAAAAACCCACTCCCTTAATCTATTTTTATGCTCCCTTAATCTAGAATCTATTTTTATCTGACAAGCAAAGTCGATGGGGAATCTGGATTCCTTCACTTAACAACTGTGCTAATAACTTAACAAATGCCGTGATTCACTTAACAACTGTTGCAAGAAAGGTCGTAAAATAGGGCACATTCACTTAACGAATGTTTCACTTAGAAACATAAATTTTGGGCTCGATCGTGGTTGTCCGCTTGAGGACTACCTGTATTAAAAAGGCTGTGGATTGAATTGTACTGCTCATTTTGTCATTCTTCTTCTCCCCATCCCCAAACATTGTCGCTTATGTCTTAGCCCAGGAGTGTCAAACTCGATTTCATTGAGGGCCGCATCAGGGTTATGTTCGATCTTGGGGGGGGGGAGATGGGCGTGGCGAACTCGACGTCATTCGTGTGAACTCGACGTCACTCATTTTCAGCCGTGACGGCCTCCTACACCCCTCTGACAGTGAAAACGGAGCTTGGAGGACCGCACGTAGCTCCCCCGGGCCCAGTTTTCAGCCACAACGGCCTCCAGGCCTCTACAAGTGAAAACGGAGCCTGGGGGACCACATGTGGCTCCCCCAGGCCCAGTTTTCAGCCACAACAGCCTCCCGGCCTCTGCCAGTAAAAATGGAGCTTGGAGGACCGCATGTGGCTCCCCCTGGCCCAGTTTTCAGTCACAACGGCCTCCAGACCTCTGCCAGTGAAAACTGAGTCTGGGGGACCACGTATGAACTCCGTTTTTGCTGGCAGAGGCTGTCATGGCTGAAAACAGAGCTTCGGAGGGTCGCACGTGGCTCTCCTGAGCTCCCTTTTTGCTAGCAGAGTCACCGCGGGCCTGGTCCTTCGCTGTTTTCAGGGTGGGCTGCAGGCCAGATCTAAGCACCCCTAAGACATCCCTAAGCATCCCTGTCTTAGCTCCACTGTGTGTACTTAATCAGAGTTTAGCTTGTTCGACAAAAACAGTGGAAAATCATAACGGCCGTACAACAGAAACTGCGTAACCCAACAACATGGACATTTCCCTGCCTTTGTTCCTTATTATTCTGCCTCGCAGAGTAAGTGGGTAGAAACTGAAATCCGGTGGCAGGTTATGAGTAGCACTTACTTTCTTATTAGAGCATCATTTGTTCTCTTGAAGAGCAAATACAGTATTATGTACTCTGTAAGCTATAGATGCAAAAGAAAAGATTTTGCCTCCTCCCTTTCTTCTGCTTTCATCTTTCTTTCTTTCTTTCTTTCTTTCTTTCTTTCTTTCTTTCTTTCTTTCTTTCTTTCTTTCTTTCTTTTTCTTTTTTTTAAAAGAGAGGTTAGTCACTAGGCTTTTGTAAAAGAACAGTGATCAAAAGAAATGCTGTTAGGTAGCACTCCTCAACAATTGCACAGGGCACAGGCAAAAAATAGTAATAATGACGATGAAAGTCTTAGCTCATAACACACCAGATATAAGAAGGAAGTGTGGATGATTGATGTGGCGATAGCAGGAGATAGTAGAAGATAAAGACTTGGAGAAGATCACTAAGTATCAAGACTGAAAACTGAAGTTGAAGAACTATAAACAGAAGATTATAGCAAAATTTGGCTGCTATGGTCCCAGTTATTAGCACACTGGGTGGCATACTTACAGAATCTGCGCATTGAAATTCTGGTTTTCTTTAACAAACAGACCAGTGTGAGCTGTTTTAGGGTTTTCCTGCCCTTAGCAATCTCCCCACTATCCTTCCGAAAGGTGGATTTCCCTCTTCCCCAAGCTTGCTGGTACTTCTGCTTTTTGTGGTTGTTATGGTACCATTTTGGATGTAGAATGTGAAATTGGAAATAGAAGGATTTGTGAGATGTTTGATGCCATAGCAAAGGGATCACAATAACGTGAGCTAATCTGCAAATTGCTCTCATCAGAGAGGCCCCACTGTACAGATCACAGGGTCGCAAAATAATTCCTTCTCTTTAGAAGTATCCAGATGATAATGTTTAGAATCCCATCTTCCCACATGAAGAACGGCTGCAGATTTTGGGTCTGGCTAGTCTAAAGAAAAGAAGAATTAGGGGTGACATGATAGCAGTATTCCAGTATTTGAGGGGCTGCCACAAAGAAGAGGGGGTCAAATTATTCTCCAAAGCACAGAGGGCAGGACAAGAAATAATGGTTGGAAACTGATCAAAGAGAGAAGCAACCTGGAATTAAGGAGAAACTTCCTAACAGTAAGGCAAATAACCAGTGAAAAGCTTGCCTTCAGAAATAGTGGGCGCTTCATCACTGGAGGTTTTTAAGAAGAGACTGGACAGACTGGTTCTCTTGCTTGAGCAGGGGGCTAGACTAGAAGACCTCCAAGGTACCTTCCAGCTCTGTTCTATTCTATTTTTTACTCAGTATGGAAAGCAAGACAAATTGCTTGGGTCTTCTGTCTGTTTTACCTGTACCTTTTGATATAGAGGCTGATGCATATATTCTATGTAGAGAATGGTTGAAACCAGGTTTTCACAGACTTGGTTAATTTAAGGCAGAAACCTGGCAATCTGGTGCCATCCATTTTCTTTGGATTTCATCATCTTTCTTTCTTAAAGGATACTTTCAAAATTTTGTTCCATTGATGTGGCTGAATCCTGCAATTCCACCATTCTTTTAAAAATACAGCTTGTGCTGTGAAACGTGTTGACTAGCAATTGGATTACTTTTTTGGGGAAGTGCAGAATTAAAATGAGCTTTATAAACAATTTTTCTATAGCTTAGTATGGCCGGATAACATCCTAATCCTAGCAAACTATTTACATGTAATATAATTCCATCACTTTCTCTGTCGTCAGATGCCCACTGCTCTTCCTGTTTCTAGAAAAGAAAAGAAAAAGATTCATAATCTAGGTCAGTAATCCTATAATCCTCATAACTGCTATTAACCAATTTCAGACAATAATTGTCATGAGATAAAAGCTGGCCTTGGGAGTTAGAAGTTATTTGGTGCACCGTATGGCCTTCAGACTCCGTAGAGTACAATTATCCGTAATGAGTGCACCAGTGATTTTCATAATTATTTAATTGAAGTGAGCCATTGAAACAATCTTTTAACAACTGCTATACAGGCTGATGCATATATTCTATGTAGAGAATGGTTGAAGCCAGGTTTTCACAGACTTGGTGAATTGAAGGCAGAAACCTGGCAACCTGGTGCCATCCAGAATCTTTGGATTTCATCGTCCATCAACTCCATCCATTGGAACTAATTGTAAGACATTTTAGTCCAGACTTCTGACAGACTGAAAGATGCAGACTTAAATTTACAACATGGATTTTGCTTTTTGAGAACATGCACTGAAGTTGGCTTCTCATTGCACATTTGTCTTTGATCTTTCTGTACATAAGTGGCTCTAAGGAAGCTCACAATGAAACTTGAAATAATAGTGTGAATTTACTCTCATTCTGGCATTTTCTTCCACGGATTCTCCAAAACATTATTTATTTATTTATTTATTTATTTATTATTTTATTTTTTATTTTTATTTTTATTTTTATTTATTTATTTTTATTTTTATTTATTTATTTTTATTTTTATTTATTTATTTTTATTTTTATTTATTTATTTTTATTTTTATTTTTATTATTTATTTGTTTGTTTGTTTGTTTGTTTGTTTATTTTCTATGCTGCCCAACTCCTGAAGGACTCTGGGCGGCTCACAACAGAAAGAAACATAAATAGAAAATTTTAAAGCAGACTAAATTACATTCATCCACCATTCATGTGCCGACCTCGTCTCTCATCACCAGAGGTCAATGGCCCCAGGCCTGTCGGAAAAGCCAGGTCTTAACGGCTTTACAGAAGGCCAATAAGGTGGGGGTAGTACAGATCTCGGAAGGTAGCTGGTTCCAGAGAGCCGGGGCTGCCACAGAGAAGGCCCTCCCCCGAGGGCCCGCCAGCCGACACTGCTTAGCTGACGGGACCTGGTGGAGACCGACCCTGTGGACTCTCACCGGTCGTTGGGAGTTATGTGGTAGCAGGCGGTCTCGCAGGTACTCTGGCCCTGAGCCATATAGGGCTTTAAAGGTGATAACCAACACCTTGAAATCTGTTGGCAACAATCTATTTTTATGGGGTCCTTGGCTTAATTTTTAAGAATGTCTACAAAGATGTTCCGACTTCTTACAGAAACTGTTCCTTCTTTAGCTTAGGGCAGGGAAGAGAAAAAGCAGGGGTGGGGGGAAAGAAAGTTCAGAATGAGTAAAAGGAGAGTATCAAAAACAGAGAGTGAGTTTTGTTTCTTCTTCATCTCTACATATACAGAAGTATGTTCTCCATTTTCTAAATCCTGTAGATGGTCTGTATTTTCATTTTAATTGATTGCAAGATTTTTAAAAATTGAACAACTCTGACTGGTAGGTTCTTAACAATAGAATGCCTTATAAAAGTATAGGAAATAATGCTTGATTGTGAGGGCAAATAAAATATCCCTGTTCACAAGGGGGCAGTATCAGCAATAGTAAAGACAACGTCACCTTTGAATTTAAGACCGCTCCTGGTGACTTTATAGATAAATAATCCTCTGTAGTTTTCTTGGCAACAGTAAAGAACCAGGCTGTCTTTCTTTTCTTCTAACCCTTAAAAAAAAACTCCCAGTTTAGCTGCAACTCTTTGATTTGAAGATTTCCTATTCGGCACTAAGTAGATTTGACATTGCCTTGCCTTTCAATATTAGCAAGGTTGGCCAAATCATTCTACCTGCTGGACTGCTATTCTTATCTCTGCAGACAGCCATGGATTACTCCAAATTAAATATTTTAATAGTTGACCTTTATGCATTACCTTTCTCATCTGCTGCAAAGACTTTGTAGAGGGCGTTGGGAATGACCTTGAAAGACAGGAGAAAGAGCCACTATCAAGGCAACCTACAGATAAACAGGACTTGACTTCATTTCAAGACAGTAATTTGGGAAAATGTCTCAGATAAGCTTTTGGAGGAGAAGGAGTGGCAGAGTCTGGGGGCAGAGTTAAATGAGAGATCAGCCTAGAATCCCTACGTAGCCACAAGTAGATTAAGTCCGATTTCCCTTGCATTCCATGACCATTAGTTGAGAAGATTCCTGTGCATAAGCTGTTTAGCAATACATTACTTTAATTGGAGCTTCCTGTATAGATCTGGCCCTTCCCTAGTTGACATAAAGATGGGAAGGGGCACATTCAGACTCTCAAGATTCTGTTATAGCTGTTCCAATGTAAGAAGCCCTGACTTTCATGCTAATGGTTTCTTAGCCTTTTGGGCTGGCAGCCTTGTACACATTTAATTAAAGAATGGAGGAGTAGCGTAGATCAGTTCTACTCACTTTTAAAAAAACAGAATAAATTTGAGTGATGGATAGACCAATACTTGAAGAGAAAGGATCAATTCAAACAGTGGCTAAAGTGGAATGTCTAGGGAGGGAAATAGCAATAGCAATAGCACTTAGACTTATATACCGCTTCATAGTGCTTTACAGCCCTCTCTAAGCGGTTTACAGAGTTCAGCATATTGTCCCCAACAATCTGGGTGCTCATTTTACCCACCTCGGAAGGATGGAAGGCTGAGTCAACCTTGAGCCGGTGAGATTTGATCGGGAAATGCCTGAATAACATAATGGGAATTCTAAAGAGATCTTGTAAAGTCAGTATTTGTGGATTTGGGTCTTCACCTGTCCTTGACCAGCCTAGCACCTGATACACAGGTAGTCCACACGTAACAACTCTCCTGTTTACTGATTGTTTGAAGTTATGATGACATTGAGTAGCAAGTATCTTCACGGTGTTTCTGTGCTTTGTAGGATCTCTGCAGATGGTGTAGACATTGTCCTGGATTGCCTTTGCGGTGAAAATACTGGTAAAGGCCTCAGTCTACTCAAACCACTTGGGACTTACATTTTATATGGTGAGTTAAAATTTAAAAGCTAAATAAATCCCGAACTTCTCAAGAATCACCATTCCATTGTAGCTACTCTAGTTGATTTCGAATGAGTGGTTGCATGAAAATTTCAGTTACTATTTCATATATCAACCAAGAAGCACCTTAACAGCGGGAGGAGAAATGAAAAGATGGCAGAAATAGAAGAGAAGGGATATGAAAGATAGATAGGACCAATTAATCCATGTTGGCCAGCCAGGCTGTCTGTTTTCATATGACCATACTTGTCCTTCTTGACCATTTTGCTCTTGGAGAAGCATATATTATGATTTAAATGGAAAAGAAATGTTAATTATTAAACATGTTGATTGATAGCCTAGAAATCATAGAACCTTGGATGATATTCTATCAAGGGCATCAAAAATGCAGTTTTAAACACAACTTTCCCACTTTATCTCCAAGGATCTTTTACTATCTGATAAGCAATCCTATCTGCAGGGATATGATAGTAGGTTTTCCTTACAGCAGGGTAACTTTTAGGCCCAGAACTCAGATTCCCCACATTTAATGATGAATATGTCATTGGCAGCAGAGAAAAATCTCTCATCCTGAACCTTATCATTTAAAAGTCCTTGTGGAAGAAACTTGACATGGCAGAGACCCACTCATATATAATTCTTTCTGTCTTCCTTTCATTATTTTCCCAGCCATTCCACAGCCTCTCTTATACTTTGTATCAATATATGTGTGTGGGCATGGCAGGGGATGGATACTGCAAAATCCCCATTCCTTCCCCACTCCTGGGGGAAGGATACTGCAAAATCTCCATTCCCACCCCACTGTGAGGCCAGCCAAAGGTGGTATTTGCCGGTTCTCCGAACTACTCAAAATTTCCGCTACCGGTTCTCCAGAACCAGTCAGAACCTACCGGTCTAGAGGAACAGAATTTTCCAGGGCTCCTATGTCCTTGAGATATCACCTTGCCAGTAACACAGCTCGCCAAAAAGAGGATGAAAATAATGCACACTGTTTGCCAGAAGACTTGCATCATTAATGCAGAAAGCTCCAACATTGCCACTAAGTAAAGAGCACATGGGTTAGGTGTTCGTTCTATGGCAAATGAGTGTCAGGTTCCAAGTAATGCATCCATCATAAAGTGAACTCCGAGGCATTCTTTTTTCTCAAAGTACAAATTTATTTAGATGCACCATATTGGCACTAACTGGTGAAAAGCCAGTACTGAAATTCCCGGGCTTTTCACCCCAATATAAGGTTCAGATTCTAAAGTTTTCCAAAACAAACTGTCACATTGCCCAACCAGGATGGCATGTGCATGACTCATCGGCTAGCTACGATGTTATGACCGAGAGCTCCATCCTCCTCCAGCTCCAAACTGCGTCAAACTGACTTCATATTGGAATACCCAAAGATGCAAACAATCCCACACCCAAATCAAATTCAGGCTTGACACTGAGAACAGCAGAAGGTTATTTGGCAAAAGATATTTGGAGTTTTCTCCTTCTGGTGGCATCATTAAGAACACAACATGAGCGTAGAATTAAACCCCAACAATAGACAAGATAGCAATAGCACTTAGACTTATATACCGCTTCATAGTGCTTTACAGCCCTCTCTAAGCGGTTTACAGAGTTCAGCATATTGCCCCCAACAATCTGGGTCCTCATTTTACCCACCTCGGAAGGATGGAAGGCTGAGTCAACCTTGAGCCCGTGAGATTTGAACAGCTAAACTGCAGCTAGCAGTCAGTTGAAGTAGCCTGCAGTGCTGCACTCTAACCACTGCACCACCTCAGCTCTTTTGCCCCTTTTCAATAAGACCTTTATGGGGAATGGAGATGTTGTTTTATGACTTTTGACACAGGATATCAATATTCTCCCATTTTATCCTTGTGACATAAAAATAACCTGCTTCAGTGCTCATGTTTTCTTCTGCTGCTTCCCTCCCTCGTCACTGTTTTCTAGGCTCATCAAACATGGTTACTGGGGAAACCAAAAGTTTCTTCAGCTTTGCAAAATCAGTAAGTATAAGGCCCTTCCGGCTTTGTTAGAGCTTCTTTGTATGTGCTGTGCTTCTTTTCCCTTTCGTTTTCTCCCCTCTCTCCCTTTAACAGCATGACTCATCTTTTGCGGATTCAGATCCAAGCTAGGCATTATCCACAACAGAGGTATGAATGCTTCATTAAGTTTATTGGTTTCTTCTTTGCACCTATAAAGACATGGCACGGAGGTGCTGCTTAAGTACCATATTTTTCGGACTATAAGACGCACTGGTGTATAAGATGCACCAAGATTTCGAAGAGGGAAGTAAGAAAAAAAAAGTTTTTGTCCTCCCCGGCCCCCAGGAGCATTCTGCAGGCCTCCCAAACCCTCTGCGTGCCACGTTTTTCACATTTTTCACCTGCTTTTGCAAAAACCGGGGCACGCAGAGGGTTTGGGAGGCCTGCAGAGTGCTTCTGGGGGCTGGGGGAAGGCAAAAATGCCCCCTTTTTGCGAAAAATGGCCCAAACCCTCTGCACACCCCGTTTTTGCAAAAAACGATCCCATTTTTCACAAAAATTGGATGCGGGGGCAGGGCTTCAGGAGGCCAAAAATGGCTGTATCCGGTGTATAAGATGCACCAACATTTCCACCCTCTTTTGTGGGTGGGGGAAGGTGCGTCTTATACTCCGAAAAATATGGTACATTTCCAGCCAGATATAATCAAAAAGCCACTGGATGATTGTTGAAATCCTCTGTTATAGAACCCAGGTTAGAAACAGGTGGAATTTTGGGACAAGATAATTTAGAACAATCCAAGCCTTGGATGAGTGAGCTCCCGTTACTTGTCCCAGCTTCTGCCAACCTAGCAGTTCGAAAGCACGTAAAAAATGCAAGTAGAAAAATAGGGACCACCTTTGGTGGGAAGGTAACAGCGCTCCATGCACCTTTGGCATTTAGTCATGCCGCCCACATGACTACAGAGATGTCTTCGGACAGCACTGGCTCTTCGGCTTAGAAACGGAGATGAGCACCGCCCCCTAGAGTCAGGAACGACTAGCACATATGTGCGAGCCTTTACCTTAAGGCTTGAATCACAAGCCCATCACAACCAATGCACGGAATTGGTCCACAGACCTGAGTAGGTGTTCAGGTGCCAAATCCAAAATGAACACAGCAAACTCTCACTTGGTTTGTACATCACAATGAATCCTTGTGTATTTTAATGATGATTTGTTGAATAACCATATGTGCTTAATTCACAAATCTCAGTGAGCCACAACCTGTTTTTAGGGGCTGGGCATAATGGCTGAATTCAAAGATGGTATTAATGCAGAGGAGTACAGTTGCTGCCTCTTTTACCTTTTGTGGCACAGCTGCCTTTCAAAAGTGGAGAAAATCAAGAGCTGCAGGAGCGGGGGAAGCATTTAAGGTGTGAAAGGGTGCCTTAAATCTCTACAGTTTGCTTTTAATCTCACAACAAATTCCAAAAATGTAAAAAAAGAAAAACTTGAACAATTTGACCATCCATTCTGGGAGCTTTGAAAGGGTTGGTGGACTAAAGTAAAACCAAAAATGTTCATCCTACTATGGCTTTGATTTCATTGGGTAAAAAAATAAAAAAGTGAATTAAAGTACATTGATTGATTGATTGATTGATTGATTGATTGAATGAATGAATGAATGATCTCTGAACATCCTTACTAGGTTCACACTGGCTAATCCATTCCAGTTTTTAGCTCTAGCTTAGTGTGTCATTGCAGACTCAGCCATTTATAAACTGTTATGTATGGTCTAGCTTGATATATCAACCAAGCCATGGTGTCTTGTTCATTATATTTAAACTCTGGCTTGTGGGAAGCCATCCAGTTTTCTCCTAACCTAGATTTGAGAAGGAAGAGTTGTTCTTTTCATGTGAAAATTGGGAGAGTGAGCTAGTACATCTTGAGAGCAAACGGCTGAGGCCTATACAGGAGTGAAATCCTCCCGGTTTGCTCTTACCTGTCTGTCGCCGCAGAGCCTTTGGAGCTGGTGGCGTTCGCGGCGCAGGGCTGCCCCGCCCACTTTCCCCGCCCACCTGGACGCCATTTGCGTTATTTTGCCCTCTGCGCATGCAGAAAGTTTTGCACATGCGCAGAGGGCAAAAGAATGCAAATGGCGACGTCAAGGCGGGCGGGGAAAGCTGGCGGGGGCAGCCCCGCGCCGCGAACGCCACCAGCTCCAAAGGCTCTGCGGCGACCGACAGGTAAGAGCGAACCGGGAGGATTTCACCCCTGGGCCTATATCTTAATGGTTCATCTGGATCCACCTTTATTTCATGCCTTTTTTTGAGATCCTCCAGTATGCTGAAGCATTGAAGTCTATACTCCAGCTCCTCTGGCCTCCTGTCTTGTGTACATTGAGTGAGTGAGTGAGTGATTATGAGCTACATCATGCATTTCCAGTGTAATATACACATGGAATACCTTGGTTCTAATCTTGTTGCAATTTGTGTGCCCTTAGTGGTGGCAAGTGGAGAAGGTAAATCCTATCAAACTTTACGAAGAAAACAAAGTCATGGCTGGATTTTCTCTGTTGAACCTGCTTTTCAAACAGGGCCGAAGTAGCCTTGTCACGAAAGTAATGGACACTCTCATAAAACTTTACAACGAGAAGAAGATCAAACCAGTGGTTGATTCGCTGTGGGCACTGGAAGAGGTAGGACTTTATCTTTTTCCTTCTCTGATACGTTTGTCTTGATTTGTTGTTTTAAACAATGTATTATTAAAATAGGTCATGGACATTCCGTCTGCATACTTCAAATAACATAATGGGAGCACTGGGGTTTTGTAAGTTTGTATTTTTTAAATGTAACTCTTTGCATAAAGATGAGAAAAGCAAGGATCCCATTTCCTGGTTTTATGTTCTAGTGCAGTGATGGCGAACCTTTTTTTCATCGGGTGCTGAAAGTGCATGCGCATGGGCTATCGCACATGTGCGAGTGCCCACACCCATAATTCAATGCCTCCCCCACCCCCCTGGAGGCCCTCTGGAGGCCGGAAATGGCCTGTTTTCCAACTTCTGGTGGGCCCTGTAGGCCCATTTTTCGCCCTCCCCAGGCTCCAGAGGCTTCCCTGGAGCCTGGGGAAGGCAAAAACACCCTCCCCCATCCCCTGGAGGCCCTCCAGAAGCCAAAAACTCCCTCCCAGAGTGTCTGTGCGAACCAAAATCAGCTGGTCAGCACACACATGCGCACTGGAGCTGAGCTAGGCAACCGGCTCGCGTGCCAGCAGATATGGCTCCGCGTGCCACCTGTGGCACGTGTGCCATAGGTTCGCCATCACGGTTCTAGTGTGTTAATTATTAGCATATTCAGTGTAGCTTATTTAAACATTGGCAGTGTTCCTATTTTTTAAAAAATGTGAATGCTTTCCAGTCATGTGTACTTTGCTGTCTGTTGTATCTTACGATGGATTTTCTAGCTTATAGGCAATGTTTGTAGACATGGCAGCCTTCCCACAGAGTGCTGGACAAGAAGTACTAAAGGTTTCAGCCAGCCATGCTGGTTAAAGGTAGGCTGCTTTGTCTGGCATAGAGTTTTCCAACCTCAACAACTTCCATATGTGTCAACTTCAATTCCCAGATCACTCAGCAATGGCCATGATGGTTAGAGAATTCTCGGAGTTAGTTCACACATCTGAAATTTGCCCAGGTTAGGAAACATTGGTCTAGCACACCTGAAGAGCATCAGACAGACCTGACGAAAAACAGATAGGAAGAAAGCTACAAGGACAATATTTCAGAGAGATAAGGACTCAGGCTGAATGTGGGTCAAAAAGAAAAAGAAAAAAAGTGGACTGAAGAAAAAACTTGAGGACTTAGCTAGAAAAAGGTTAGTATCTTGAGGGGAGTTAAAGACTTGAGAAAGGACCTCTAAGCATGACATGCTTGTTGTGTGCCATAATGAAAATATTTGTTTGTTTATTTACTTACTTATTTATTAATCAATCAAATTTACATCCTTGACTATCCCACAGAAAGTGACTCTGGGCTGCATACGGTAAAATCAGGAAATGAATAAGACGATCATTAGTTAAAACCGTTACGTAATTATTTAAAAAATGAGAAATTATAAAAGCAGACACAAGAAAAGGGAACAATAGACAGACGGATATTAATAATAAGGGAGCCGCCTCACGAATTCACCCGTCCCTGGGGCTCCCAGGCCTGCTGCCCTAATATGAAAGATATATTAAACTAGAATTTATTGGAATAAGCCTTCAAGAAAATATGTATGAGTTTTAGTGCAGGTTTTTTTTTAAAAAAAATGTAAGAAAAGTAGGCATGGCACAAAAGAAGGTTGAGAAATGAGAAATGGAATGAAACCTAAAGAACCATAGATTTTCTTACGCTTATATTTGTAAAGGGGTGTTACCTGATACGCCTCTTCTCATCAGGTGGAGCCAGCATTCAGGATGGGTTGTCCTCATCCATTCAGAATGAGGACCGAGTCTGTTACTTTTTGCCGGATCCGCCCTCCTAGGACCCAGCTTTGACGAGACCGAAGAAGCAGACTCGACGTGGCTACCAACTGGACACATCCAACTACATGTAGGCTCCCCTTCCTGAACCCGCCAAGTAGGCGGATGCTGCCATGCAAAAAGTCAGTCCAAGGATAAAACAACAACACAGCAACAATGGCAACAACACCAGTCTAACAAATGAGGAGTATGCAGGAACGGACCCCCTCAAGGGCAGGGCTGAATGCTGGCTCCACCTGATGAGAAGAGGTGTATCAGGTAAGACCAACACCCCTTCTCCATTGTGGGTGGAGCCAGCATTCAAGATGGGACCTACCAAAGTCAAAAGTCCCCCGGGTGGGCATAGTCCAAGTCTGATTCAGTGAGACTCTTTGTGGACCTTCTGCAGGACCCTACGGCCAAAGGCTGCATCTGCCGACGTGAACATGTTAATTTTGTAGTGGCGGATAAACTGAGAAGGGGAAGCCCAAGTCGCCGCTCGACAAACCTCTGTCAAGGGCGCCTGGGTTGCCCAGGCTGCCAAAGTTGCTGCACTATGCGTGGTGTGGGCCGTGGGCAGCAGCATATCAGAGAGTTCATATGCCTTATCAATAGTTCCCGAATCCAACAGCCAATGGTTGTGGAGGACACCTTCTGACCCAAGGAATGTGGCAAAAAGGCCACCAGAAGCGCCTCAGTCTTACGGAACTGGCGTGTCCGATCAATGTAAATGCATAAGGCCCTTCGGACGTCCAGCGTGAGCCAAAGTCTCTCTGATGGATGAGCCGGGTTCGGGCAAAAATTGGGTAGGACTAGCTCCTGAGCCCTATGAAAGGTGGAATTAACCTTGGGAATGAATGAAGGGTCTAAGCGGAGAACAACCCGGTCCACATGAAAAACACATAAGTCCTTCTGAATGGAAAGCGTGGAGAGCTGGGAGATCCTGCGAGCCAACGTGATTGCCACCAGGAAGGTAACCTTGTAGGAGAGATACCTGAGAGTAGCCGACTGTAGCGTTCATAAGGATGCCCCGTCAGAGACTGTAACACCCTGGCAAGATCCCAGGTTGGGTAGCGGTGGATAACCGGAGGGCGAAGGTTGGAATCCCTCCGCAGAAACCGGCTAACCATGGGAAATTGCGCCAGAGTCCACCTGGTCACAGGAAAGAACTGAGGACAGGGCTACCACCTGTTGACGACGTGTGTTTGGGGAGAGACCCATGGCCAAACCCCGCTGGAGGCCTTCGGAAGAGGTATCTGTAAAGGCAAACAGCCCTCCAATGCGCACCAGGAACAGAAGGATTTCCACGTCATGGTGTAGATCCTTTCCGTGGAAGGCCAACGAGATGCCTGGATTGTGAGAATAATGTCGGGTCATAGTCCTGTTGCCTCAAAGCACGCCACTCAACTGCCAAGTGGTCAGTTGGTACCACTGAGGGTCTGGGTGGACCAATGCTCCCTGGCTGAGTGACAACTCATTCACTGGTATCTGCCAGGGCGGAGAGACTGACAGGGCTTTCAAATCTGCGAACCACGCCCGTCTCGGCCAATGAGGCGCCAACAGGATCACCTCCGCCCGCTGCTCCAACACCTTCTGGATGACCTGAGGCAGGATTGGCAAGGGGGGAATGCGTATAGAAGACCCGGCGGCCACTGTCCACTGAGGCCATTCACCCCCTCTCCTCCTTGGGATGGAAACTGAGAGAAAAACATCGGGAGGTGGGCATTTTCCAGGGTTGCGAACAAGTCGACCTGCGGGAGGCCAAAGCAGCTCGTGATGTCGCGGAAGAGGGACGGGTGCAGGTGACACTCTGCATGCTCCACCTCTGTCCGACTGAGCCAGTCCGCTTGGGTATTGGAAACCCCGGAGATATGGTCCGTCGAAAGAGAGAGAAGGTGCCTCTCTGCCCACAGCCCTAGCCTCAGTGCCTCTTGCATCAGAGTCCGCGAGCGGGTGCCGCCCTGCTGATTCACATGGGCCTTAGTGGTGCTATTGTCCTTTAGGACTAGGACATGACAGTTGGTTAAGAGTCGTTTGAAGTTTTTGAGGGCCAAAAACACTGCCCGAAGCTCTAGCCAGTTGATCGAGGATCTAGCTGCAACCACTGGCCCTGAGCTATCTGTTCTTGCGAGTGGCCCCCCAGCCGGTCAGGCTTGTGTCGGTAGTGACGACCACCCTGGGCGGATCCTGGAAAAGGCAGCCCCAGGCGAGCGCGGGCGAGCCATCTATACAATGCCGGATTATCCAGGGATAAGAGGTCTCCTGACGGGCATGGAGCCACTTGGTCAGAGTCCGGACCCCTTAATGAGGAGCTCTTATCCTGGGGGTCACGGCCCATGGCCTTCTTACAGAGTCTCTTCAGGACTTTGTCCCTGCGGCGCTCCACCCTCTCCATGGCCTTAGAGCTGTGGGCGCTATGCGAGGAGTCCTCCATCAGCTGACTGGAGGTACCAGGTTGATCCTCCCCTGGGGCTGGGTGGTTGGTTTTGTGCAGCCACTTGCCCCTAGGCTTGTCAGAGGAATCTCTCATCCCCATGTTGCTATTAGGCCTGATGAGCAGAGAAGAGAAAATGGCTGCTGGGAGCTGGCACAAAATGGCCACCGCAACTGGTAGTTGGGAAATGGTGGGCTGGAGGGGAGCCAAGGAGCCGCTAGTACCGACCAGGGCAAGCCCTGTGAGGTCCAGGCACCTGAAACTGGCCGGAAACCTGAGGCTGAAAGCCGCTACCAGGCCAGATAAGCTAGATGAGGCTGCACGAGCGTGAGCTCCAGCGACCATTCAAGCCTCACGGCAAACTGCCAAAGCCGGGTGGGAATTAGCATCCACCTCAGCAGCCGCTATCAAGCAGCAACAGACAATAAAAGGGGCTACGCAAGCGTGAGCTCCAGTGCCTGTCTCAAACCCCTCAGCAAGCAGCCGAAACGGGTGGGAATGAGAATGTCCACCCCGGCAGCGGCAACACAAGTGGCAGAATGGAACATGGGGGGGGATCAGGCAAGGTGCACCGATCTGGAGAATGGAAAACAGTCACAGAGGTATTGAGTCCACTCCTTCCCCTAATCGTCCAAGCCGCCTTGGCCAGAGGGAGCCTCCCTCCCCAATGGCAGGCCGGGCAAGCTCTGCGTGGCTGATATGCAAAGCACGGATCTACTGCCATGGCAGGAGCCAAACCTCAGCTGCCAAAACACCCGAGCACCTCAGATGACACAGAGGGCTTGGGCAAGAAACTCACGAAGTTCAAAAACAGTCCGTATTCGAGCCAAGGAGAGCAGAGACAAGCATTCAGGAAGGGAGAGCTAAGTAGCCACATCCGTCCAGTCTGAAGACCGAGTCGAAGCTGGGTCCTAGGAGGGCGGATCTGGCAAAAAGTAACAGACTCTGTCCTCTTTCTGAGTGGACAAGAACAACCCATCCTGAATGCTGTCTCCACCCATGATGGAGAATGGTGTCATGCTATTTTACAAAATAACGTTCTTCCATTTGTTTGGTAACACTTCATACCATTTGGCAGCTGTCTCTCCTATCACTCTGACATTCGCTTGAGAAGTACATAAATACAGTCTGTTCAAGACTATAGTCTGGCTCATTCATCAAGCCTACTCACTGTCATCTGGTGGGGGAATTAAAAAAAACACATTAAACCTTATATAATTACCCTTGTCCTTTCCTTTCCTCCCTAAGATGCACATTTATTTTTCAATTATCAGTCTGGGGTTTTTCCTGAGTTGCCGTATTAAGGGTGCTGTTGTCGTTTCATCATTGGACTCTAAAAGTCTCAGAGGTTACATAGCAAAAAATCAAATAAAATAATAAAGTAAGATAAAATAAAACCATCAAGGCACATCAGCTGTATGGATAGGATCTGTCCAACTCCATGTTTGGCAGAAGTACAAACAAACAAACGCAGATGCTCAGGAAGGCAGACACTTCCATTTCCTCCCTAACTACTAACATAGAATAATTTTGCCTGCTATTATAAAGACAGAGTTCCTGTTGTATCTGTTCTGTCCCAGGACGACCACACAAATATACAAATGGGTGGCTTTGTTCTCTTTACCAAATGAGGCTTGCCAAGACATCACTTGCAATAGAGAGACAAATTCCTTCCCAAAGTTCAGCAAGTTTGGCTTACAAGGGTTCCAAATCACAGAGGCAAGCAGGAGAGTCGTCAGGTGGCGTGTGTGTGTGTGTGTGTGTGTGTGTGTGTGTGTGTGTGTGTGTGTGTGTGTGTGTCAAATCTTGTAGCAAATTTGACAGCCAGTTCAGGTTCAAAAGTCAGAGTGTATTTGTGTGATCACAAGTCAAGGCAGGCAGAAGGGGAATTAATGGGTGGTTGTTGTTGTTGTTGGTGTGTGTGTGTGTGTGTGTGTGTGTGTGTGTGTGTGTGTGTGTAACATTTTTTGCTGATAAATGAAAATAAAGGGAGACTATTATAGATCTAGTTCGAGCTATTTTGCTCTCATCAGATATATATAAGGCAGCCGGCCCGGGTTCAAATCCCAGTAAGGGGTATGGCTATCTGACGAGAGCAAAATAAGCTCGAAATAGATGTATAATAGTCTCCCTTTATTTTCATTTATCAGCAAAAAAATCCTACATATATATATATATATATATATATATATATATATATATATATATATATATATATATATATATATATATATATATATATATATATATATATATATATATATATATATATATATACATACATACATACATACATACATACATACACATACATACATACATACATACATACACATACATACATACATACATATATATATATACATATATACACACACACACACACACACACACACACACACACACACACACACACACACACACACACACACACACACACACACACACACACACACACACACACACACACACACACACATATATATATATATATATATATATATATATATATATATATATATATATATATATATATATATATATATATATATATGGCATTCTCTCCCAGCTTCAACTCCCAGAATTCTCCCCCAGCTATGGAGAATTCTGGAAGTTGAAGTCCACAAGTCTTAAAGTTGCCAAAGTTTGAAGACCTCTGCTGTAAAGCTTCAAGTAGTTAAGAAAAAGGAGAGAGAGAGAGAGAGAGAGAGAGAGCTTTCAGGACCCTGGACAGATCATTAGGCGCTGAACACTTGGGCCCAGCGAGTTGTTGCTCCAACTGAGGCTATATGGATGTTTGAAATCTTTTGCTGTCTACTCCTCCAAGGTTCAATCAACCATCTCCAGTTGAAGATACTCTCAAGTGTTATGTCTTAGATTCCCAGTTGGTACTACTAAGCATGAAACTTTCTGATGAGAGAGATTCTAGTTTATCTCAAAGCCAATCTTGTAAGCGAAGGGTCTGCAGACTTCACTTAGGGACTTTGAGTCTATTACTTTCATTATTGATTGTTCTCTCTGCCTTGTGTGTTTCTAAGTTCTGGCCTAATACAATACCATGATTGTTCTGCTATGAGGTGTTTTTACTGATGATTGACTGTGTGAGCAAATATCACAGTTATCCATGGGAAATAAAACCTAATAACTATATCCATCTATATCAGCTATGTATGGGTGGATATTAACTCACTATGTTGGTTGCTTTGTTATGGTAAAGTTCACTTCATCAGACTAAATATTAGAAATAGAACACTGATTTTGTTAATTGAGACTTTTCCTCCCCTAAGTTTTGCTGCTAAACTAATGAAATGTACTGTACGTTCATACTTGATATTTCCATGACAACATTTCCTTTGTCATGCAGATCAATCTATCAGTGGGAAAAAGACAGGGGTGAAATGCTCCCAGTTCAGGCGTGCCTGCTGGTGGTCGGAGAGCCGGTAGCGACGGCAGAGCGAGGCTTCGCCCACCCACCCGGACACCACCATTTGGGTTCTTTTACCCTCTGCGCATGCACAAAGCATTCTGCACATGTGCAGAGAGTAAAAGAACCCAAATGCCGGCGTCCGGGCGGGTAGGCGAAGCCTCGCGCTACTGTCGCTATTGGCTCTCCGACCACTGGCAGGCACGCCTGAACCGGGAGCATTTCACCCCTGGAAAAAGCCCAAGGAGAGTGATGTGCTGGCATTCCATTTTGTCATTTGCTTTGCAATGTGAAACTGTCTTCCTGTTCAGGTTTTGCTATTAAATAAACATTGGAGGTTCAAAGTCTAGTAATAAATTTAGATAGTGGATCAGTGCTACCTTTCTTATTTTCTTCCAACACAGCAATAGTTCCTGTAATCAAGTGAACTGGGTTTAGAAGGAATCAATGTTAATAGTAAACTGAGATTTGAATGGGCCTATCAATTTACCATTATTATTTTTGGCAAATTCTGGCAAGATAGCAGAGCTAGGAAAAGATTTGTAAGCCTAGAACCAACCAATAAGAACTCATGTGAATGTTAGGACCAACCTGTCAATTAGATGCTAATCATGACAGAGGTTGCCTCAATTTACTCCTCTTGAAATTAACTATAATGAGCTTTGGTCCTAAACGAATAAAAATAGGGAGAGATGGGATCATCTACACCATCTGGCAGAAACGATATTTCTAAATATTCACAGTTCAAGACAAATTCTAAATGATTACTAATTAAATTTAAGAATAAAACACTTTGAGGAGAGACAGATTTAAGCCAGGATCCCAGTGCTCCTTCCGCAAAATCAAAAATTGTGAAGAATAAATGGATTCTTCAAATAGTGTTGCTTTTATTACAATGAGTTTGTATCTATAGCTCAGGATCATCGAAGTAATCACGTGGGCAGGAAAAATGGTAGTATACATTGAAAGACCATGACTGTAGTGAACAAGGAAACAAGTGATTTTCTCTTCCCACAGAGACAATCCTAGTTTCAAACTATGAAAGATTTACAGTCTGTCCTTGTCTTGGCCATTGTTACTGCTTTCTTATATACATACATGGGTATTCAGCTAGTGTGTGTGTATATGTGTGTATATATGTATGTGTGTGTATATGTATATATATATATATATATATATATATATATATATATATATATATATATATATATATATATATATATATATATATATATATATATATATATATATATATATATATATATATATATATATATATGTATACACACACACACACACACACACACACACACACACACACACACAGACTAGCTGAATATCCATGCTCCGCTACAAAACTATGTGATCAGGCTTGTCCCCTTCTCTCCTAAGGCTTGCCCCACAGAAGCCTCTCCTCTCCCCTTCTCTCCCTCAGGCTGGCCCCATTGATCCTCTCCAAACTCCCAGCCCACAGGTCGGATGAGTCACGTGCTGGCCATGCCCAAGTGGCAGTTGGAACAGAGTTCTTTTCAGGTGGGGCGGGGGAATAGAACGTCTAACTCCTTAGCATCAGAGCGTGTTAATAATAATATAAGAAATACTAGTGATCTGGTGGTCATTTCGAAAAATCCTTTCTTAGCGAGCACCTAGAAGCCAAGAGGAACATACGTGCCAAATTTGAAGTTTGTAGGCTTTACAGTTCTGGAGATTTTGTGATTCTGCGTGAGTGTTTGTGTGTGTGTGTGTGTGTGTGTGTGTGTGTGTATGCGTATGATAGATAGATAGATAGATAGAGAGAGAGAGAGAGAGAGAGAGAGAGAGAGAGAGAGAGAGAGAGAGAGAGGGAGGGAGGGAGGGATCAGGATCTCCATCCATTAGTTTCCAGACCCCTCAGTTGCTTATACTCTCGAATCTGAACAAGCCTTTGGGAGAACATTTAGAAAGGTTTAGATTTAGAGAAAGGGTTTTAATTTCTTGTCACTGTAATTCCACCACTATCACAGTGTATGTACACTTTAATCTCCACTAGAACATAACACATTATGATCAGATTGTTCTTTTATTCTTGCCAGTGGAATTGTGTATCCAAGGTGGAATTTAATTCCATTGCTTGATATTAGCACAGAAAATAGCATTCCATATATGAATGCGAAACTGAATCCCTGGTGATTTTAATCAATCAGCAAGGGTATTTTAAATTGGGGGTTCCAATTTAAAATGTTACTGCTTGTTTTTGAATATTAGGGAAGCTGATATCATCCTACCTGCTGGCCTATTCAAACAAGAGAGCTTCTTGGACAAGCCTTCAAACCATCCTTTGCTTGCAGTTATTAAATTTGCCAATCAATTTGATAATAATTATGCCCCCAGTAATAATTATGTTCCCTTTAAACTAGTTAAAGCTGGATTTCAGAGTTTGATGTTTTGTGATGCTCAGTTGTGTGTTATGAGGAACCTCCAAGTTTAGAAATAATCTAATCACAATTCTTGAAAATCTTACTAGGAGTTCCTTAATCAACTTCCAATATCCTAACATGGTTAGAATTAGGCTGCATTTCCCTTAGGCACCAATTAAGCCTCTGATATCTTAGATTCTGGCTGAAAGCAGGTCTACTAGGAAACTTCCTTAGTTCATCTCATCTTGCTAGTTAGATTCTTTTCCGCCTTAAAGCAAATTAATGATGTTTTGGCATATTGCAGTCTTACCTTGTCTGTACTACATGCTTTGCGATTTGATAAAACTCTGACTGAACCAAAGCAGAGGATTTGGCATCTAGATATCCGAAATGACAGAACCAAAGTTTCCCATCCTTTTTATAATACAATCATTCCCCCTTCCTAGATATTTCTATAATGTCTTTCAAGATCCACATGAGAAGCTATTTACTTGATTAGAATTAGGGTGCTATCTATCCAGGGGACATATAAGCCTTTCAAAGCCAGAGTTATTTCTGTTCAGACTTGTCTATTGTGCATCCAAGGATGATTACTTGCCCATATGAGAGAGAGACTGAATAGAATAGAATAGAATAGAATAGAATAGAATAGAATAGAATAGAATAGAATAGAATAGAATAGAATAGAATAGAATAGAATAGAATAGAATAGAATAGAATATGGAATGGAATGGAATGGAGAATAGAATAGAGAATAGAATAGAGTAGAGTAGAGTAGAGTAGAATAGAATAGAATAGAATAGAATAGAATAGAATAGAATAGAATAGAATAGAATAACAGAGTTGGAAGGGACCTTGGAGGTCTTCTAGTCTAACCCCCTGCTTAGGCAGGAAACCCTACACCACTTCAGACAAATGGTTATCCAACATCTTCTTAAAAACTTCCAGTGTTGGAGCATTCACAACTTCTGGAGGCAAGTTGTTCCACTGATTAATTGTTCTAACTGTCAGGAAATTTCTCCTTAGTGCTAAGTTGCTTCTCTCCTTGATTAGTTTCCACCCATTGCTTCTTGTTCTACCCTCAGGTGCTTTGGAGAATAGTTTGACTCCCTCTTCTTTGTGGCAACCCCTGAGATATTGGAACACTGCTATCATGTCTCCCCTAGTCCTTCTTTTCATCAGACTAGACATATCCAATTCCTGCAAACCTTCTTCATATGTTTTAGCCTCCAGTCCCCTAATCATCTTTGTTGCTCTTCTCTGCACTCTTTCTAGAGTCTCAACATCCTTTTTGCATCGTACACTTGGCCATCCAGAAACACAGGAAGCTTAAAACAAACCATAGTTTGTTGTTTCTTGACTATTCTACCTGGAGGGAAGTACCAGGAGCTGGATTTGCCAGCCTGCTATCCCAGTAGTGTCCCAGTATTGATGACGTTACCTTCTTTGGTAATGAAATGTCTGCAAGAAAACAACCAAGGCCAGAGAGCACCAAGGGTCTCCACAATTCAACTCTAAGCTATTCTCTTCTATCTGTAGTGTAGCATTTTGTTCAAATGTGCCCTATGTAGACTCAGGATTTTTTTTTTACAGTTGGACCATGTGTTTGGTTATCTGGATTCTAAAATTTATCTCATCAATTATTCTATCAAAACACTAAGAACATTTTCCTATGTCATGGATCCTACCAAACTGCTCTGTGCTGGCTTTTAAATGACTATTATTACTGGCTTTTGTGCCAGGCAGCTGGTGCTGCAGACTGACTTGTTTCATTACTTCGTAGTTTTAAAAAATTATAAGAATAAATTCTCTGCCAGCAGTTCTCTGCCAAAAGCCTAACTCTGCGTGAAAAAACAAGAGTGTTAATATTTTAGAAGGATGAGCTAAACATTTTGGAATTCAAATATTTATTGGCTACGCTATTGAATTCTACACACAACTTCCCATAAACCCCTCTCTCAGCCTCTCTAAATGTAATATATTATATTCCCCCTGAGCATTGTGATATGGAAGATCAAATATAAACCTTTATGGATATTTGAGATATTACCCCTGGTGTAAAATGTCATTGCCAAGATATTAATAGTGGCAGTTATAAAGGAACATACAATCCTGGTCATGAAAGATCAACTGTGGTTTTTCAATTCACGGTGCTGTTGTTGACCTAGAAGTTTCATTTGCAGATATATGGAGAATTTTCTCATCCTCTTCCAGCTTTCCCATGATCTTAGATACAACAGGAAAGTGGAAGGCCAATCTGATAGTTCCACTATTCAGAATTACAAGTGATGGGATCTTTGTTGTAGTACTGTAGTAGTAACTGAATAGGGAGGGGAGAAAATGGGAAAGCGATCTGAGAAATGCAGTTTTATTGAACAATATTTGTTGCCTTGCAGCAGCTAGGCAAAATTTCACTATATTATGGCTGATACTGATTTTATGGTCTGTTGAAAGATGGGAGGCTTATCATTTATTGTCTCTCCCTGGGAATTCCTTAATGAGCGGCTGGATTAATACCTCATGCAGACCCAAATAAAAACTACAGTACAACTTATTTATTTTATTTATTTTATTTTGTGAGATTTATATACCGCCTCACAGTGCAAGCACTCTCTAAGCGGTTTACAACAGTAAGCAATGTATATTTATATTGCCCCCAACAATCTGGGTCCTCATTTTACCTACCTCGGAAGGATGGAAGGCTGAGTCAACCTTGAGCCGGTGAGATTTGAACCGCTGACCTGCGGATCAGTGTCAGCTAAAGTGGCCTGCAGTACCTGCCTCTAACCCCTGCGCCACCTCTATGAGAGTCACTGGAGCAAAGTCATCTGTGGGAGGGGTGGTTTTTTTTTTCTTTATTGGTATTTATTGTTGATAACTGCTGTGTCTTGAATCTAATCAGAGCAAATGTGTTTAAGGAGTGTAAGGAAGAGGAAGAGGTACAGCGCAATCCAACTTTCAAAGTTCTCTTAATATAGGCAATCTCGATCAAAGTAGTTTTAGCCTTCCGGTGGAGTTGATTTCCTGCTATGATAGCCTTGAGAACATCACTTCTACATCCTTGGTTATGTAAGTTAACATGAGTTCAGTTCACAGCACAGGAATTGATATGAGGATTGTCTAGGAATGTTCTGGAATACTTCATGAGGTAAAATGATTTACGGCCAGGAAGGAACAGAGAAGTTCAAAATTTTGGTTGACTGTTTGGGCCACTGAAACTTTCGGGCTGTTTTTCAATGATTTGCCTTTTTCTTCATTTCCCTTCCATCTGGTGTGCTGAATTGGTTTGGGTAACTTCAAAGTTTCCACACACACCATCCCCCCTCCCCAATTATCATTGACTGTAATGATAAGAACTGGAATTATTGGTTGTTGCTTTATTTACAGTTCTTTATATCCTGCCATTCAGGATAATAATATCCCCAAACCATTTAGAAATGAAACAAGCTATTATGTAGGCATACATGCCTGCATGTAAACAAACTCTAGGTGGTGATAATAACCGTTGGGATCATGGGAAGAGAATATAGTTGAACAGCCTTCATCCACCCTTCCTTCCTTTCTTTTCAAGAATCTTACCGCTTTTGGTTGTTTGTATAAAAGGATTGTGGAATTGTGTGTGTGTGTGCGCGCACGCAGGCACGCACATGCACGCACACACGCACGCACACGCACGCACAGAGGAAATTAATAAAATAATATAAGTGTTTCCATTAATATCACATACACTGGAAGGAGACTAATCAGTTCTTAGGGTCTGTGTTCACACAACCCACTTACTGATTTTATTAACTGATTTTAATCCACTCCAATGGGTTTCAGATTGTACAATCCAAAAAGGTTGACTTGCATAATCTACAAAGCCACAATGAACTAAGATTAAAACTAGCCAATCTAAGTCTGTTGAGCGCATGCAGCTCCTAAACCTTTCATTAGCCTACCCAAGTATGTTGTGTGAACATAGTCGGTGGCTGTGATTCTGCTCTTCTTCACACATCCAGTGAACAGTTGCGACTTTTAGGAGTTCTTGTGACAGCATAAATGCTTGCTGTCTGTGGGTTAATGCCAGCAGCTGGCTGAGCATCAAAACAGAAAATCAGACAGATGCTTTTATCAGTTTGGGCAAGATCTGGATGAGCTACGTGCGCCATTGGCGTTACCAAAGTAACTCTGACGCTAAAAGCTTATAATTTTAGGCCACATGACCTGTAACCATGGAGACCTGATCCTCATAATTTGCAGTGGCATGTTTTAGTAGCTTGTTCCTTAGCAGCACTGGGGTAAAGTAAAGCACACAGAGAGAAGAATGACAAACCAAAAGTGTCTCCTTTAACTCTTCTCTCACTGGTATGGACTAGAAAGCTTAAAACATGTCCTTCAGAAAAGTCCCAGTAATGTTGTATTAAAGGCTACCTGTAGCACATCCAAATCAGTGGGATATTTTCCATATCGACAAAGTCAACATTTGAGATTAAGGAGCATTGCCTACTAATATCTGACTACTGTCTCTATAATAAACTCAGACCCACGAGCATTTCACCTTGGAATGGGTGAAATTCTTATAAGAAACTTGGCTAATCTTTTATCAACCTCCCATTCCAAGCATTCATATATCTTTTTATTTTCAATTACGGTAAAATATAAACTCAATTTAAAGAAAGAAAAAGAAAATAGTTGTAAGGAAAAAAAAAGGAAGAAAAAGATAAAAATATAATACAGAAAGAGGAAAAAAAGACACTAAGAAGTGACTTCCAAACTTCAACACAACGAGCATAAACAAATTTAGTATCTCTTTGCCTTCTCTAAAGTTACAAAGAAGAAAATTGTCCTTCTCTGCTTTAGAGAATAATAAAAACATGATTTATTCTGCCAGGTGTTAAGAGGTTGGCATTATTTGTGATTGGCTCAGCATATTATGAGAATTTGGGCACTGTGATCCTTGGATTGTGGATTATGTCCAGCTGTGCTGAAGGCACCCAACTATTGTCTTTCAGTTTTATCTAGTGATGGTTTTGCTCTTCTGTTTATTTCAGCCTTTGAATACTTTTCAAAAGAATTGTAGAAATAAAGTCATACTCCACTACTGGTAACCACTTGGCCGTTGCTATTTTTGGAAACAATATAATTTGTTGTTTACTTAATCCAATATTTTGCCTTTGGAGTCTAGCATTGACTCCTGAGATTTCCAACTGGCTCTGTTCCCCTTAGCTTTTTGAGAGTTCATAAAAGTGACCTAGTGCTGCTATCTAGCTTGGCGGTTGCATTTTATTGCTGTTCGTTAGTATTATTAGTAACGCAAATTCATTCCTTTATGCAAATGTTGTAATCTCCTGTGACAAGTGGGGCAGTTTGCAGCCAAAGGTCAGCATTAAACTCTTGTACAAAATGAGTTAATAGCCTTTTGAGTACTCCTCATGAGGCAAAATGAGAAGTAAAGAAAACATTTTTTCTGAAAGAAAAGGATTTACACACACACACACACAAATATTACCCATTTTTATATTAAGCTCTGATCATCCAAGTAGAAAGATTATACCACTCATTCAAATAATTGGCTATCAGGAATGATGGAATATTATGTGTAATGGAAGGGTCTGGAATTTGGCAGAGAAAAATGGTTGCCTCCTTATTTCCATCAAAGCAAAATATAATAGTATTCATGCTGTTGCACATCGGCCTTTCTATGGGTGGTTTGATGCCTACAATGTATGGAAAATACTAGCATAGGAAAAGCTCATCTAAATTTCGCAGCAGTGTAGACCTTATCACTGGAATGAATGTCAAGTCTGCTTTAGTTACAGAAATACAAGCACAACCAATATTGAATTGGAACAGATCCTGATGATCGGATGCTACATTTTGTGAGTTGTGTATAGTGTGAACACAATGGAGAGCTGCTTTCTTCCCCTCCATGTACTATAATTGTTCATTTAATTGTTAAATTCATTTTTGCTATTGGCTTGTGCACCCCACTAGATTTGGCTGCATTTCTCATGAACAGATTTCTCTAGAGGCAGGAAGTGGACATGAATTTGGAGATGTATGAGTGGGTTTGTTTTGCTTACATTTTGGCAAAAAGGGGAAGGAGAAAAAAAACACTCTCCCATAGCTTTTCCCCCCCTTTCCCATTCTTTTTTTTCTATTTAAAAAATGCACAATTGCAGGTATCTGTATGTTTTCCCCTCTGCATCAAATGAGAGGAATTTGAATGGAATGCTTCGAAGAAGATTAACTTTCTTGCAATGGGGGTAGGATTAAATTAAATGCTTTTAGTGGAAGAGAGAATGTTCACATGTTGATTAAGCCATGATGTGGTTTGATTTCAGCTTGTTGTATAAGCCAATAAATTGTGTTTTTAAAACCACGTTTTGAGCCACTGTGAAGTAACAACAAACTACGGTTAAGCAAACTTTGCATGATGTATGAGCCAGATCATATGAATGGGATCTTCATATTGCAGATCCACCACCAACCACATCTATGAGGGTGAGTCAAAAAGTAATGCCATTTTCTTTAGGACAGGTATAATTACCAACACAGGGACATGTAGCATACATCAAAATGAAGCTGGTCCTCTGTGGATCACATCCCTTCTTCTCAACATAGTCACCGTTTCTCTCAATAGCAATGTTCCACCTTCGAATGAGAGCATGTATCCCTGTCTTGTAAAATTCTGTTGACTGTTCTTTGAGCCACTTCTTCACTGCAGTTTTCACTTCCTCGTCACTGAAATAATTTTGCCTCTCAAACTCTCTTTCATGGGGCCGAAGAGATGATAGTCTGAAAGCGCTAAATCTGGTGAGTATGGAGGATTATTATTCCAGTGACAAGGAAGTGAAAACTGCAGTGAAGAAGTGGCTGAAAGAACAGTCAACAAAATTTTACGAGGCAGGGATACATGCTCTCATTCGAAGGTGGAACATTGCTATTGAGAGAAATGGTGACTATGTTGAGAAGTAGGGATGTGATCCACAGAAGACCAGCTTCATTTTGATGTATGCTACATGTCCCTGTGTTGGTAATTATACCTGTCCTAAAGAAAATAGCAATAGCACTTTACTTATATACCACTTCATAGTGCTTTACAGCCCTCTCTAAGCGGTTTACACAGTTCAGCATATTGCCCCCAACAATCTGGGTCCTCATTTTACCGACCTCAGAAGGATGGAAGGCTGAGTCAACCTTGAGCCTAGTGAGATTTGAACAGCTGAACTGCTGAACTAGCAGTCAGCCTGCAGTCGCAGCATTTAACCACTGCACCACTTCAGCTCTTACTTCTTATGTAAATGTCATTACGTTTTGACTCACCCTAGTAGCTTGGTTCTCTCATGCCATTGGTCATGGTTGTAAGTGGCGTAGAGTTACTCTGGGTAGCTAGCAGGAGATCTCAGAACTGGATTCTCAGTGAACAATGTAAAAGGCTAATTTAGTTGATCACAGCTAAAGAGAGGATTTGCACCTGATGTTTTGTGAAGGTTAAAAGGAAAGTACCACCTTCCTTGGAGAATAGTTTGGGATTTTTTTTCAGGCTTCTTTCCCCCTTGTCCTTAACTGTTGGTTCCATGATAGTTTAGTTTCCCTGGATTTGGTTTTTCAAACCCAAACAAACTACAGGTGGGAATTCGGTCAGAATGGTTTCAAAAACATCCTATTGGTATAGGCAATGTTGTGTCATCCAATGAATTGTGTTTATTCAATAACTCTTGATTAATCACTTCATTCTATTGTGAAAACATCTATAAAGTGTATGGAAGCCTTAATAGCCTCTTTCCTCTTTTCCCTCATCCATATTAAGTGCATATATTGTCACAGAAAGCACAAGCAATTTCTTTTTTTCTATAATATGGCATTTGAGTAGCTCCCGAGGCACAGCTATATTTTCAAAGAACAAATGATACATAGACAGCATGATTATGTTTTCCCTTGGTAGTGTAGAAGCAATTGAAACATTTGTTCTCTGTAGACTTAAGGGCTTGTAAAATTGCAGTTATCTGCTAATCATTCTATACCTTTAGCGAAATTTCAAATTAAAGCAAGGATTGAAAGTCAAAAAGTTTTTTAATTCAGCTGAACAATAAAGTGCCTGTGTTCTTGTGGGGAGAAAATGGGTTGGATGCTATTGCCAATGGCTAGCATATGAATGGTGCTGAGAACCATTCAGCAACATCTGGAGCCCCACATGTTAAATAGATGGCTGACATAATGATGGCTTGCATGCAGTAAGTCATCTAATTGTTATTTGATAACTAATTGTTATTGAACAAACCATATTTCAGCTGTGGCTAGGGGGACCTTTGCACAGGTTCACCTAGTGCACCAATTGCGACCCTTCTTGGAGAGGGAGGCACTACTCACAGTCACCCACGCCCTTATCACCTCCCGGCTGGATTACTGCAATGCGCTCTACATGGGGCTACCCTTGAAGAGTATCCGGAGACTGCAATTGGTGCAAAATGCAGCTGCGCGAGCCGTGGTGGGTGTGCCCAGGTACACCCACATAACACCTGTCCTCCGCCAGCTGCATTGGCTGCCCATTAGTCTCCGGATCCAATTTAAGGTGTTGGTTTTGACCTTTAAAGCCCTACATGGCTCAGGGCCAGGCTACCTTCGGGACCGCATCCTGCCGCATACCTCCTTACGACCGGTTAGGTCCCACAGAGTTGGTCTCCTCCAGGTCCCATCGACCAAGCAATGTCGGTTGGCGGGGCCTATGGGGAGAGCCTTCTCTTTGGGAGCTCCCTCCCTGTGGAACCAACTCCCTCCGGAGATCAGGGCCATCCCCACCCTGCTGGCCTTCCGTAAAGCAATAAAAACTTGGCTCTTCCGGCAGGCGGGGTGAAAGTGAGACCGAGTAGATTATTCCAGGGTCTCCCCCCTTTAGTTATGAATGTTGGAGATCTTCTTTTAATTTTTATATCTTTTTAATTGTTATATGTTTTATTGTAATGGATTTGACATGCTGGGAGCCGCCCAGAGTCCCCCGGGAGTTGGGCGGCATACAAATCTATTAAATTAAATTAAATTAAATTAAATTAAATTCAGAACTGATAAACTACATGGTTTGGAGACCACTTGTTAACATTGGGCTTGCATAAAGCAGATGCAGGTTGAAATCCCCACTTGATCTCAAGTTGAGTGATGTACCCTCAGCCCCGCGGTGAAATCTACTTACCTCCCCTACCAGTTCTGAAACGTGCGCTTTGCCACCGTCGTACACGCTTCCCCCCCCCAGAAGGCTTTGCACATGCACAGAGGATTTAAAAAAAGAAAATGGCGATGTCCGGGTGGGTGGGCGGAGCCTCGTGCTGCCGTTGCTACCGGTTCTCTGAAGCACTGGCGGATGCCCCTACCAGTACGCCCGAAATGGGCCGAACCAGCCCAACACCCATCCTTGGGAATTGTGGGAATGCAATGAGAGAAACTTTCCCCTTCTCTGAGCTACCAGGAAAAAAGAAGATAGAAATATAATGATAGATCCGTGGATAGTTACTAAACATGTAATATTATAATTTAGGAGATGTGTGTGTGTGAATCTAGCCTTACTAAGATGGAGAGTTGAAGCTAAGCTTTTCCAGCTGTGGCCCACATACAGTGTGGAAATTGCTAATGGTGACAAAATAAGCGATATTCCACCCTGCCACCTTTCCAATCTGGTAACTGTGCTCATGTAGTTTTCATAACCATAACGACTTCACAATAGTTGCTTTATGGGGTATTTTGGAGAGATTTCAGCTCAGGTACTTCAGGTGGATGTCCTAAAAGGGACCTCAGAGCTCAAAGACTGGATGAAAGTTGCCCATAGCAACTGCCATATGCGTAAGATTATGCAGCAATTGGAATAACGTAGATGACGTTCTTGTTGTGACCTTCAACAAAATTTCTATATTTTTATAACCATATCATGTGTTATAACCTGGCTTTATTACATTAATGTAATGCTTTCTGGTTTTGCCATTGTATTGTTTACTGCATTTTATTATATACACTGTATACTGCCTAAACTCTCTTTGAATTGAGCTAATGTATAAACGTTGAAAGTTAAACCATAAGAAAGGCTGAGTGCCAAAGAATTGAGGCCTTTGAACTATGGTGCTGGAGAAAACTCCTGCGAGTCCCTTGGACTGCAAGGCGATCAAACTGGTCAGTCCTAGAGGAGATCAACCCTGACTGCTCTTTAGAAGGCCAGATCCTGAAGATGAAACTCAAATACTTTGGCCACCAAATGAGAAGGAAGGACTCACTGGAGAAGAGCCTAATGCTGGGAACGATTGAGGGCAAAAGAAGAAGGGGACGACAGAGAATGAGGGGGCTGGATGGAGTCACTGAAGCAGTAGGTGTGAGCTTAAATGGACTCCAGAGGATGGTAGAGAACAGGAAGGCCTGGAGGAACATTGTCCATGGGGTTGTGATGGGTCAGACACGACTTCACAACTAACAACAGCAACAACAATGTATAAATGTAATATTTAACTCTGTGATTACAGGAATTTGTCCATGTATCTGCAGTAAAATGAAGCTGAAGTCCATATAACCATCAATCATAAAAAGGATCATAGCATGGGATGGAAATCCAGAGTTCTTCCAAAGTGATATTCAGTGCAATATCCTCCCAAGAAGATAGAAATGGGATTGCATATAACACTTCAATTGTATCCATCAGGGGTGCTCTCCAGATGCTTTTATTACATTATTATTCTCTAAAGAACATGCAAAGATAAAAATATGCCCCCCCCAAAAAAACATGGTGCATGCTGATCCACCAAGGCTGCCAAATATCTGAGGACAGAAGAACAGCCATAGCAGAAGAAAAGCGAGCACTCTGCAAAGCCAGAGCTGCAAATGCTGCGACAATGGTGCCCCCACATGTCTGCCCAACATGTGGCAGAACATTTCGTGCCCGTATAGGCCTCACCAGCCACCTGCGGACACGTCGTAAACAGCCCACAACCTGATAGAGGTGGCGCAGTGGTTAAATGCAGCTACTGCAGGCTACTCCAGCTGACTGCTAGTTCAGCAGTTCAGCTGTTCAAATCTCACCAGGCTCAAGGTTGACTCAGCCTTCCATCCTTCTGAGGTCGGTAAAATGAGGACCCAGATTGTTGGGGGCAATATGCTGAACTCTGTAAACCGCTTAGAGAGGGCTGTAAAGCACTATGAAGCGGTATATAAGTCTAAGTGCTATTGCTATTGCTATAGATGTCAAGGTCCTCTTCGAACACGATGGACGAACATCATCATTCTCTAAAGTCACATGGTGTGGGAGAGATCACCTTGGAAAAAACATCATTTAGAAGAACAGGGACAGAAGAAGCATGTGCTAAACCCAGGGAGGTAGGACAGTATTAGAAGAAGACTTAGATTGGATTCTTTTTGATCCCCAGGTGTAAAAGACAGACGGAAGTGAAAACACAAGCAGACCTGCAAGATTGTGTTATTGTAGCCTATCACCAAAAAGTTTCAGTCTAATCTTCCTGCAGAGTGAATTTCCTGAACTGATGTACCTTGTAGGGCTGACACATGGACAATCCTGAAGAATTCTAAGAGTTTTAGTCTAAGTCTTCTGAAGGCATTATGTTCCTAGTTCCGCCAGAGACATTTACACAAAAGAAATTTCCAAACATGTTCTCCTAGGAAACAGATAACAGGTTGACAAGAGTTGGAAGGGACCTTGTAGGTCATCTAATCCAACCCCCTGCCCAAGCAGACCCTACACCATTTCTGACAGGCGGCAGTCCAGTCTCCTCTTGAAATGATGAAATGATCCCACAACTTCTGAAGACAAGCTGTTCCATTGGTTGATTGCTCACTCTGTCAGAAATTTTTTCCTTATTTCCAGGTTGAATCTCTCCTTGTTCAGTTTCCATCCATTATTCCTTATCTGGCCTTCAGGTGCTTTGGAAAATAGCTTGACCTCCTCCTCCTCCTCCTAGAACCTCCTAAAATAGGTTTTAGACAGCAGCCCTCCTAGTGTTTTGATATTCTGGTGATACAATATTTTATTTTATTTTCTGATGTATAATTAATTCCATGTCTTTCTTGGGTTTATACTAAAAGTCAACATGGGCAAAAAAAATTTACATACATACATATCCTAGGAAACATGCTTGTGCTCAAATACCAGTTGTAGGGGGGTATTTTTCCCTTTGATTTGCTTTGCTTTTGCATCACAAAGAGGATTAACATTTAAGATCTGTTGATTATAGGTGAAGGAAGCAATGCAAAGAATCCACGACCGAGGTAATATAGGAAAATTAATTCTGGATGTGGAGAAGACACCTACTCCTTTGGTAAGTTACAAGAAGTCGAAGATTTCAAATCCAACATTGATCATTATGTGAATATTGAAGAAACCTTCGCACCCTTTATTAGCCCTCTAGGTGACCTGTTGGGTTGTTGTTTCAGAGGTATTTTTTATTACCAGATTCCTCAATGCCTTCAACAATGGCAGAACTTCTAATGTTCTGTCTTCACTGGAAAATTTCAAGGAGATATTCAGAGATGTGACTATTTGAAAATAGCCCATATTGAGGGGTGAAATGCTCCCGGTTCGCTCGTGCCTGTCGGTCGTCGGAGAGCCGGTCACGAAGGCAGCGTGAGGCTCCGCCCATCCACCTGGACCATGCCATTTGGGTTCTTTTACCCTCTGCGCATGCACAGAATGCTTTGCGCATGCGCAGAGGGTAAAAGAACCCAAATGGCAGTGTCCGGGCGGGTAGGCAGAGCCTCGCACTGCCTTCGCGATAGGCTCTCGGACGACCGACAGGCACGAGCGAACCGGGAGCATTTCACCCCTGCCCACATTGAACTGTCAAACATCAGGCATTGACCATAGAAGACGTTTTATGACATTTGTGTTATATCAACATTTTATGATAATGTTTACGTCATGAAAAGTTTTAGAAATGTTTGCAAAATTTCAATTCCATAAGAGTCATCAGTTTGGAATGCATTTGGAGATCTGCCCATTGGCGATGGTGCCTTTGCAAATCATTGCTTGGATCCATCATTTCTCCTTATACTCAAAACACCTTGAAAATGGCACAATGTATGCAAACCCGGATGGGTTGGGCATCTATGGGTGTGTAAGAGATGATGGTGATGAACTAAAAGGTCACTCCCAAAATTATGGCACCCCTCCCCTTTTATCTTGTTCTTGCAATTCTTGACAAAGTTTTTGTTAAGGGAAGAATATTCCCGTAGAGGCGACATTTGGATCTTTTACTTGGAATTCACACACTTAGAAATAAAACCTTGATTAAATGTCTAATAGAAAATATTTATTTCAGTATAAAACAATATAAAACAATAAATCCTGAATAAACTACATCTTTGCTAATTAACATGACCTCTCAGGTCGGAAGACAAGGCAGAAGTGATTAATGGTGGATTAGGAATGTAGACATGCGCAGACATCATATCATGTGTTCTGCTTGTATTGGAAAGTACCATAATATTAGAATAGGGGTGCATCACCCTGCATAGACTCACAATTGACAATATTCACATTGTGACAGTTTTGGTATGCTGATACCTCTGCCTTTAGGGTCCTCTCCATTATGCTGACCGCTTTGCACATTAGTCAGAGAATTATATTGACTGACGTGCATCCTTTTGGTTCCGTCTCATCCCCAGATGGCCAACGACAGCACAGAGACCAGCGAAGCTGCCGAAGAGGAAGAAGACCATGAAGGGGACAATGAGAACAAAGAGTGTATACCATTCATTCAACAGTAGTTGGGAAAGGTGGGAAATGAGAGCCGGAAGAGTTGATCAAGCAGAGGAAGGGAAGACAACTGGGGAAACCCATTTTGTGCACCAGTGAACAAATGCTCTAGTACAGTGTGTGCTGTTTTGTTTTTCCTTTTGTCTGCAGTCAGCTGAGCTATCAGGTGTTGGTCATTGATGTTTTGAACTGAAGTGCCATTCTGACTTTCCCAGTATTATGACATTCCATCCCGTGGTCTCCAGTTTGCCTGTAAGAGTCTTGTTGAATACCTATCAAAAGCCTTATTGTCATCTACAGCGATGGGAGACATAAACATCTTTCCATGTTGGTTCCAGAAACAAATTTTCAAACCCACTTTGATAGGGTTGACATGGGTTAGCTTTGGAGAGAGGCGGGTGTTAGGTTCTGTGCACAGGGTAGTCCATATGTACAGGAATTGCAGGCATGCATAGCCTGGACTCTTCTTGTCATTTTCTTCACTTAAAACACAAGTATGCCCAGACCCACCCCCACTATTACCAACTTTATTTAAGTAATTTTAAATTAAAATTGAGAGCCAGTTTAATCTGATTGTGAAAGCATCAGGCTAGAAACCAGGAAACTGTAAATTGTAATTCCACTTTGGGAACCAAGCCACCTGAGTAACCTTGGGCCAGTCACTTTCTCTCAGCTCTAAGAACCAGGCAATGGCAAACCACTTTTGAAAAACCTTGTCCCCCTCTCCCCCCAAAAAACTCCGTTCAGGGATTTGTTCAGGCAGTCTCTGAGAATTGGACACAATTGAACAGAAGAGAAACAAGTTAAAATTAGTGATTTGATAATATGGGGGATATGAATGAACGGAAATCAAGCTATTAAAATGTATTTACAGTCAAGGAGACAAAGAAAAAATATTTAATGCTTGCTTTCCCTTTGGTGACACTTAACTTTTCTCTTTTCCCAGCCCTTTGACCTGTTCAGACTGATCCACAGGCAAACTTTGTACTCATGTTTTGTAATAAGTGGGAAAGTTAGTACAAATAGACCCTCTCTGTTGATAAACTGATACAGAGCCTTAAACCATCGCATAGGTCAATGTTCTCCTTCATGACAAAATTATAATCATTACCTGGGCAATGATATGAATGAACCCTGATAAATCCATGTGTACACAAAGCCCTATCTTACTATACATTTGGAGAATTGCTCATGATGTATCAATAAATGTGCATCTTCTCCTTTATGGGCATAAAGAAGGAAAATCCTCTCTTGAATCACAAACTAAAGCTACCATGGTGGGCAATTACCAATTTTTCCTGCTCTGTAAAATCACACCATCTTTGTTAAACAAGCAGCTCCTTCTCATTTCTCAAGAAAATACCTCGTGCACAATATTGTTTGGTATACAAAGAAAACAATCCTCAAGAGATGCCAAGACACACTGATTTGTGTAACTCTCAGTGTATAACAGTTGTTACAGGAATAGTAGTGCTCAGACTCCACCAATTAATTAAAATGGGTTCATTGAAAATATTGCCAACAAATGTTTATAGTTGGTTTACCTAAATTATATTATTGTACAAAGAAAATTCTTCGGAATGACTTTATACTTTCATATCCTAAATGTTTGTTTAGCATCTTTTTTTTTAGCATTGTTAAGCAAAACAGCACTCTTAATAATACTTAAAGGTAGCTCAAGAGTAAATATGTCCACTCAACACATATAAAGATGTACTAGTCTCTTAATGCTTTATCCAAATGCTGACACTTTGTGTAAACCTCACGTTATTCTTGTCTCATTACCATTTTTCTTATGTGATTCCATATCTTATACTCACAGAGAACCTAGATTTCCTATGCAGCTTTAGTGTTATCCGCTTTATTAATCAAAGAAAATATTTGTCCAAATGTCTTGGAGAACCACTAAACTATTACTCGCATCTTTCCTCAAAGGAAAGATGCATTTGGATTAACATATTATTTTAAACGTTCCAATTTTATTTTTCTAATGTTCTGATAGGTGCTTTCTGTCTGTTGAACAGTTGGGTTCAACAGACAGAGAATAAGCCATTTTACAAGGATTAGTCTGTCGTTCCTTGAAGTTGTCGATCAACCAAACCACAGATGAAAACAAATCAAGTTAAGGATGATAAAAGCCCAAAGAAAGGGAGAGAGTTGCGATATCAAGATGTTGGAATAATTGATCGTTATTTATACACATCATTTAGTATAAGTATATCACTTTTCAGAGTGGTAGAAAATAAAACAGCCAGTCTAGGTTGGTGGTATGCAGTCCAATCAGACATAATAGGAATTTTATAGCCATTGTTTTTTTTAGAAAGGGGTGGAGAAGCATCTTGTCCATTCCTGCATTGTTACTTCCCCACCCCCTCTCAAATCTCCAGTTGTGTTCTTTTCCCAAGGTGGGGAAAATGGCTTTAATGGTAGGAGAACATCTATACTAGTTTGGAATTGCAACAGGCCTGAGACTTGATCCAGAGCTAGATTGGGAAACCGATCCATTCAAATGATTGAT
This sequence comes from Diadophis punctatus similis, assembly GCA_023053685.1. NCBI lineage: Eukaryota > Metazoa > Chordata > Lepidosauria > Squamata > Dipsadidae > Diadophis > Diadophis punctatus. Next base: position 9,997,358 of record JALIGW010000015.1, read on the forward strand.
TTGATTTTTTGAAAATCGATCGGATTCGATGATTTGCATTGACTCATAAAACTGACGTGAGTCAATTCAAATGTTTGGCTCAAACAAGCAAATTGATTCAATTGTTTTTTTAAAGCCATTTTTTCATCTACACACACACACACACACACACACACACACACACACACACACACACACACACACAAATCCAGAGCACTTCAAAAGGATCCAATAAGATTTAAGCACCTGTCCAATGTATTTTTTAAAAGTCAGTTTGCTTTCAATACTTGATCTCTTTCAGGTATAATCATCTTCAGACCGAATGTTTGCACATTAGTAAAAAGGAACAGTTTTGATTCAAGCTCTACTTTTGGGATTTCACTGGCAGCATCATTATAACCACAGTGCTGTTTATAAGAGCCTGCTGTAGTTCTCCACTGCCCTGCCAATAGATTTTATATCCATCATTAAAATAATATTCCTGCAGCGTTCTCATTCTACCACCATCAGTCATCTCTTATTACCCAGGTATCTCTAGCAGTGCAACAATGATTAATAGCCTCTTTCTTCATGGATTGGTTTCAACCCAGTTTTTAAAGCCATTTAAATTGCAGCTGTTGCGCATTCATGTTACCATTCCATTTTTGTGACTCATACGGCAGATTTATTTATTTTTTTTGCAGTAAAGCGATGCATCTCCGCAGAATGCCATCTCTTCAAGAATATAGAAGAAAGCAAAAAGAGATGGAATGAAGGGACCATGTCAAACAGATGCCAAAAGAATGCCATGTTTTAGGTGTGTTTTAAGGGCAGGAGCCATTGCAAGCTTACCACTGTAATCAAATCAAACTCTATTTTGGTCATTAGCCAACATATACTAGTGTCAAAAGTTGCCTCTTCCAAGAAGATCAGCTGAGCCTTCACTTGAGTCCCTCTTTTAGACTTTCAAGAACGGAGATGACTTTGGTAAACGCTCCCTGAGTAAACCTTTTCGCATCATTGCGGCTGTCCACATATTTATCTTCTTGTTTTCAATTCAATCCCCAGAGATGCCCAGCAATTAGAAATTAGAGCAGGGAAAGCCAAGAATTTATCATAAGCTCCTAACTTAAGCAGGGGCCGATGCCTTAAAGCTCCATCTTTTGACATTTTTACGAGTAAACATTTTGAAAGGAAACTTTTAGAAATAAGACAAAGCTGCAAGGATTGCTTTTGATGGAAGAGATTCGTCTCCATGGCTAAATAACAGAATAACAGAGTTGGAAGGGACCTTGGAGGTCATCCAGTCCAACCCCCTACTCAGGCAGGAAACCCTATACCTTTTCAGACAAACAGACTAACTTTCAGATGAAGCAGAGGGGAAATGTTACAATGTTTTCTGCACCATGCATGTGGTAGAAATTAATGCATAAATCCCTAAATCTCCGTGTATCCTCCTGGATACATTCTTCTTCACTAATTTATAATGTTTTGTAATCCCTTAGGCCTGCTTTTTAATCCGTTGTCCATCAGTCTTATATTGCAGAAAGAAAAATGCCTTCCTACTTTCCCTTGTGCAGGTTTGCCCTTCTTGATGATGGCAAAGAAAGATACCCAGAAGGCAGCCAACCCAAAGCCGAAACCTCTAGCCAGCAATGCAAAATGTATTATTTCCACCCGATTTTCATCTTGAGTATTCCCATCAGCAAAAAAAAAAAAAAAAGGTAGAATCCGACTGAGTGTATAATTTGAGAGAAAGGAAGCCATTAGCCTTGTCCCCTCACTCTCTGTCTTAGAGATCTCGTGATGATAGCATTAGAACGTCTGTGATTCAGCTCCTTTTGTGCTTGAAGGCCAAGGTACATATGAAGTAACGCTAAGTTTGTTCCTCTTCAGCTTTGATGTTGCCTTTGGATTGTTGATAACTCAGACAAATTGATCTCATGCTTAGTCCTGCAGCATTGCAAATATTGAAACAAAAGGGTGTGCATTTGTGGATCATTTATTTGCTTAGAACTCTTAATTGTGGAAATCAGTTCAGAAACACAACTGTCCTTGGATGCATTCTTTTGAAACAAGCCGGTGCTTATATTTTATGAGCTGGAGAGAGGCTTTCACATCAAGTGGAATCAAAATAGCCCAACATTCATGCAAACTGTCAGTGCCTGTGAGCCATTGAATTCAATCTTATGTGCCTGAGCTTCACTGGACCCTGGATTTTCTCCTGGGATTAGGTGAAAGAGTGCAAAGCATTGGAAGCTCCCTCTAAAACTCTTAGTTTACCTCCTTCCTGTCTGTCCACAAACCCAACATTATTTCCCTAAAATTGCAGCCTGGCTCTTCAGGGAAATTTAGAAAGGGATATCATCACTTGAATTTTGAAAGAGATAACTGCCCGCATCACAATACATTGGAAGTACGGCAGGCTATAATGCCATACACAGGTGAAGAAATACCTCTGTAGGTGCAAAGCAGTGGCAAATAAAAGCCTCAAAATACATCATTAGCAAGTCTTGCTTTCAATGTGCAGGGAAAAACTGGATGGAGTTGGGGAACATTTTAGTTTGCAATTCTGCCAATGTTGGGGTTGGGTAGAGTCCTATCAAGACAGCAGGAGACACTATATAGAAAAGGAATTTTATTTAATCAGTATTATTACTGGGGAACAGAGTTCGGAATCTTTGAGCCCCAAACCTCTTGTTACTAATCTACTTTTTCTCTAATGAATTGATCACTTTCATCAATTAAAAGGAAATGAGTTCCCAAATTTGGATTATGGAACTATGACAGCCTCTCTTCGTCATCCACCTGACCTAAGTAAACTGAAATGTTTGTTTTAATTGTTCTCTGTTGCTTTAGAGCTTTTGTTATATTGTGCCTACCAAGCAAATGATGTTTACATGAAAATATAAATAAACTATGAAGCATAGCATTAACTTTGCCTCATGGCATTTAATCCAGCACGTCTTAGGGTTGACAAGGGAGGTGGGCTCGGGAAGAGCGGGGGTGGGTGGGTGCCAAACTTTGCTTACAGAAGTAACCTCATGCAATTTCTAAATCCTTCAGTAAAAGGCTGTGCACTAAACTAGATGTACCTGCAAGCATGTGCTTCTTACTTGTGCAACCCAATACCTTGGAAACATGAAGTCATAATGTCAGAATAGTTAAATATTGGTGGCATGGTTTCCTGGTATTTGAGAGGTTAAGGAAACTGTTTATAGTTTAATTCAATGAGTGAAACTCTAGACTTGGACTCTTGGTTGACCCAACCTAACATTGTCAATCTTGGGCTACCAACTCTAGGCTACCAAAAAAAAACCCCAATAAACAGGAGAGATGCAGAAGACCTGGGGGTCAATGGGATTTTTCCGATGCAGATCTGGTAGCTTTACCTAATGCTGCCTAGCAGTATCCCATAAGGCAGGAACATTTTCTACCCCTCCTGAATTTAAGCCATCCTTAACCCTATCAGTCGGGTTTCAGGCGCGGCTACAGTACAGAAACTGCCTTGGTCGCCCTGATGGATGATCTCTGGCGAGCCCGGGATGGGGGAAATTCCTCCATCCTGGTGCTACTTGACCTCTCAGCGGCTTTTGATACCATCGACCATGGTATCCTTCTGCATCGTCTCGGCGAGTTGGGAGTGGGAGGCACCGTTTTACGGTGGTGAATATTTTTAACTTTTTAATTTTTCAATTTCTTAACTCTGTTTTAATTGTTGTTTATTATCTAGTGTTCTTGCATAATGCTGTACGCCGCCCTGAGTCCCTCGGGGGTAGGGCAGCATAGAAGAACCAAAAAATAAAAAATAAATAAATAAATAAATAAATAAATAAATAAATTAAATTAAAAAATAAATAATAAATAAATAAATAAATAATAAATAAATAAATAAATAAATAAATAAATAAATAAATAAATAAATAAATAAATAAATAAATAAATAAATAAATAAATAATCTTTCATAAGAAACAGCCTTTCAGGAAGGGATGGTTTTCTCTTCAACTTCCCAGTCTGCTCTGCAGCAGCCCTGCAGATTTTTTTGGAAATCAGTTAAAATTGGCTATATTCCATTACCTAACTAGGCCATCTTACTGAAGGAGCTGAGGGTTCACTTGTATGTTTCTGCCACAGAGACATTTGTATTGCTCCCAGCAAGATTGCCTTGGAGGACTCATTCAACGGTCTAGTGCAGGGGTGGGTTCCACTTACCTTCGCTACCAGTTCGCATCGCGATGTTTCGCGCAGAGGGGGCAGGGCGCGCATTGTATTATGGGTGTAGGCACGCGCACTGTCCTATGTGTGTGCGCTTTTGGCACGTGAGGACAAAAAGGTTTGCCATCACTGGAATATAATAAGAATAGAATAGAAAATAGAATAGAAAATAGAATAGAATAGAATAGAATAGAATAGAATAGAATAGAATAGAATAGAATAGAATAGAATAGAATAGAATAGAATAGAATAGAATAGAATAGAATAGAATAGAATAGATGTCAGCGTTCCAAATAGCATCCAAAACTAAATCAGACTCTGAGTCAAAGTATTCCTCAAAGTCCCAATTTATTATTAGAGCCATGTTGGTACATCTGGGTGAAACCTGAATCTGAAGTCCTCCGGGTTTCACCACCCAGTTGAAAGTTCAAGTCCTTGTCCCCACACCCACAAATCCATCACATTATCCAATCTTCAATTGCCATGCTGGCAGAGTCCACCCATCTCCTTCCGTGCAGGTGCAGGAGCACAGAGACAAAGGATGACCTTGGCTTTCTAGAAGGAATTTGTTATGGCTACATACTAACAACCTCATTCCATCCCCCCTCCAATTTTCCCACAGTAGAAAATGCATAGTAGAATAGCATAAAGTGTGGCAGGCCAAAGATCCCAAATAAAATGGCTTCGGCCTGACAAGAATAGAATAGAATAGAATAGAATAGAATAGAATAGAATAGAATAGAATAGAATAGAATAGAATAGAATAGAATAGAATAGAATAGAATAGAATAGAATAGAATAGGAGTTGGGAGAGACCTTGGAGGTCTTCTAGTCCAACCCCCTGCTTAGGACAAATGGTTATCCCATCTCTTCTTAAAAACTTGGATAACCATTTGCCATCCATTTGGTATGGGGGCATGTAGGACTGGTATGGCTGTCCATTTTTGTTAATTCCATTTTTTAAAATCTCTGTTTTCCTTTTGGGGGCCCTCGATCTGCCTGTACATTCCTAGTGTACACTCCGAGGTGGCGCAGTGGTTAGAGTGCAGCACTGCAAGCTACTTCAGCTGATTGCTAGCTGCAGTTCGGCGGTTCAAATCTCACCGGCTCAAGGTTGACTCAGCCTTCCATCCTTCTGAGGTGGGTAAAATGAGCACCCAGATTGTTGGGGGCAATAGGCTGACTCTGTAAACTGCTTAGAGAGGGCTGTAAAGCACTATGAAGCGGTATATAAGTCTAAGTGCTATAAGTGCTAAGTGCTATAGAAGGATCATGTAATTGTCATTATCAAGCAACTTGGTACCAGGCGAGTAGCTGGTTTGGGATTAACTCCCTTTTTGTATTGTAGCTAGATGATTAAATTAGCTTGCAGGTTTTGCTTAATTACCAGTCTTGTCAGTTAGAAACAGAAGGGCAGAGGACTATAATATTTTAGTAATGAACCCACCTTCAGGAAGACCATCCTCTACCAAAGCTGTGAATATTTTATTTGCTTACTGCTTTCTAAGGAGCATGTCTCTTTGTTATTTTCCAAACGTGCATAAAAGCTATGTTCATTTGTATATTAGGGGCTCTCGATTTGCGATTTAGTCCCAAGATCACACCTCTTTGTTGCCGTACAGAATAAACAACAAATCATTTAATGACAGCAATGGGGACTTCAGGGATGGGCATCGCTAAGTGATGTGGTTGCGCTTTGACTGCATCGCTTAGTGATAGAAATTTCGGTCCGGATAGCTGTTGTAAATCGAGGATTACCTATATAGAAACATTTCAGGACAAAAACAAGCAGTAGCAAATCGCCCAGAAGCCTGATTCAATAAACTTTTTATTTTAAGATGCAAGGTGTTTGTGTGTGCATGGACTAAAATGCATACAGTTTAAAATATGAGGATGTATCTGTTTCCTGAATTGATTACATCCCAACACAGAGCTCAAGATTCTTACACAATTCCTCACACAAAATATTGCGGAGACCTGTCGGGTTCAAAACCAATGACACATTTGTCTAAGGTGAGTTTTTTAATTGTTTTGCACCAATAGACAAAATCTTGTCAGATTGAAGGCTGCTATCTGCATCTACAATGCACTCTGGGAACCATTAGGGAGGGGCTGTTGTCATCCACTTTCTCTCACACATATCTGAGCTAAGTGGCCTCTTATTCCATTGAAATGCAATCCTCCTTCCTGGATCTCCACCTCCTTGCTGCATTCCATCACAGCAATTTTACTATTCTGGCCTGGAATCTGGTGATATGCCCTTTGCTTGCTGAGATGGGCATCCTCTGATCAGCAGCAGCATCTCAGCAAAGTTCCCAAGACGTCCCGGTGGCACACTGGTTAGCATGCAGTATTGCAGGCAAACTCTGCCCACAGTCTGGAGTTTGACCCTGACTGACTCATAGTTGACTCCACCTTCCATCCTTTCCCATGGTTGGTAAAATGAAGACCCAGATTGTTGGGGGCAAGATCAGAGGTGGGTTCTAAAAACCGTTGCTACCGGTTTGCGCGCTGACGCTTCTGAGCATGCGCAGAAGCGTCCTGGGTGGGTGGAGCCTCCTGCCACCGCCGCTACCGGTTTACCCACCGCTGGGCAATATATGCTGACACTGTAAACTGCTCAGAGAGTGCTGTAAAGCGCTATGGGGTGGTATGTAAGTCTATTGCTCTCTGACTCCACCCCTTGAAGTCTCCTGGGCTAGGACTATAAGGAGAACTTTGAATGCAAGACATTTTTCATGAGGAATAATGTCTTTCTGAACCTTCTAAATGGGACGGTTGCACAAGCTCAAATAGGGTTCTGATAAACTGGAGTAACAAAACATTATCTAGAAAGGAGCTAAAACAACTTCATTTATTCAGGTTTTGAAAACTTTCAGTGTTGGATAGGTTTGTAGTATTTTATATATGCTAATGTAATTACATGCTTATCATTGATGGTTATTAATGGAGCAACTTGCCTCCAGAAGTTGTGAATGCTCCAATACTGGAAATTTTTAAGAAGAGATTGGACAACTGTTGGAAGAAAATTCCCTATGTTCGTTTTGCAGCTGGGAAGCAGTCACCGATGCTGAGAAGAAATAGACATGAAAGCCAGCTGCCAGAAAAGGGATCCTTTAAGTCAGGAAGACAAGAAAAGTAGTGACACAGCTCCAGTGTTCCTGGCTTGCAAGCAAAGTTGAAAGTGTGACTCTGAGCCTTTTATGCTTAATTCCCCTTTGAAGCTCCTGCAGCTTGGTGGGTTTTGATGTGTTTCTGATTGCCCTGGGTTTTGTTTTCCTGTTTTCCTGGGTTAATCTTGGTCCAAGGTCTTTTGTTTTTCCTTTTTTTTTAATAATTTTTTTTATTGTTTTTCAGCTTTAAACATCATAATATTATAACACAGATCTACACCTATTCACATCCATTATTTTTGCTAATAAAAAACTTATACATTTCTACATATTTACAATCTTATATCTTCTTCTTCATCCAACCTTGTTTCGTAGTCTTTCCTTTGTCTTTCCTGATCCATTCATACCATTTTGACCATACTTCAAAATAGTCCGAGTTACTTTGGCCTTTGAGTTCAATGGTTAACCTGTCCATTTCTGCACATTTGTATATTTTGCCCAATAATACATTCTCTGGAGGTATTTGATTATTCTTCCAATATTGCACATATACAATTCTTGCCACTGATATAATGTGTAATATCAGGTATTGTATATTCCTGGTATGTTGCTTTTTTATAATTCTAAATAAAAAAAGTTCCGATGTGTCTTCTATGGTTCTTCCTGTGATGTCGTTTAACCATTTATGTATTTTATTCCAATAACCTTTCGCTTCGGGACACGTCCACCACATATGAAAGAAGATACCTACATCTTTTTTGCATTTCCATTTGGTCTTTTGTTTTTCCAGTCCTAGGAGTTAACCCTGTCAGGGAGGCAAGAAAAAGGGAGTTTTGGTTTACCATGGAGAGTTTATTTTTAGCTTGATTCCCTTTATCTTAATGGCTCTACTTAAGTGTTCCTTTCAGCTGGTGCTTTTGCCCGGGGTTTTCTTAAAGGGGAAAGGGCTGGCTTGAGACTCTTGGCACTGTTTTCTGAGGTTTCTGGTGCTATGAGGTTTCTAGCACTGTCCTTTTGGTGTATACTTCCTACACAACCATTTGTCTCAAATGGTATAGGGTTTCCTGCCTGAGCAGGGGGTTGGACTAGAAGATCTCCAAGCTCCCTTCCAACTGTGTTATTCTATTCTATTATCATAATTTTATAGGCTACCCACAATAATAAGAAAGGAATGGACAGCATATACATTTTGCACACATAGTCAAGAAAAGGAAATGCATCTTTTCCAAAAGACAGCAAGGGAGATTACTTCTGCTAAGTTTGGCAAAGATGCAATTTTTAAAAGTGTCCCCTTGTCCTGGCCTGGGGAAATTGCAACCAGGTGGCCTATGAATCTCCTTGTTTTGCCAAGTAGGTATTCTGAATGGGTCACATGAAATTCCCCCCTCTTTTTCTTTAGGAAGATTACCTTAATAGCTTTGGCCAAGCATAATAGCCAGCAATACATTACCATGGAAACAAAATAGTTGGCTGATTGCTTAAAATGGGCAGGAAGGATCTGAAAGGGCAAAGTTTCTCCATCCCCTCTGAGCCACCAAATGCGATAATCCAATTGCTTAGCATGAGTACTGAGTTAGCCCATTATCAGGGTCACAGAATATATTCTACTGTAAATGAACCTCAATGACCAAGTTTAACTGTGCACACAACTGCCAAGGGGAAACTAATTGTTGGAAGAAATATCGATCTGGTTCAGTTCCAAGCCAGGAGAAAGAGACTGGAAACATGGGGGCTGATTGAAAAGATGGTTTAACCAGAACCACCGAGCACGTGTGATTCTGGGTAGCTGACCACATGGAGTTGAGAGTGAGGGCTTCTCTTGGGCTTTGAACTTGAGCTTCCTGTTCCTGTGCAAGAATATGTATTCTATTGGCTGTTGTAGGGGTCATAGGTCTAGGTTGTCTGAGCTAGGTTTGGTTGAAGTTTGGAGGGTGATGCAATGTCCTTAGGAGATTGTGCAATGTGGTGAGCTCTGCTGCTTAATGGTAGTGGGTTAATCCTACCTTTGTTCATATCTTGCTGCAGGGAGTAATGGATTACCAAATCTGCATTTCTAAAGCTGCCCCAGCTCAGTATCTGCTTGTGGGGGGTGGGGGCAGGGAGCTGAGGCTCTGAGTTTCTGTCTCCCTTAAAATTTTTATCTCTCTTTTAGGGGAAATATTTTATCCTGCCTTTTTTTTAATATTTCTCAAAATATTTCATTCTTCTAGGAGGGGGGTAGCTTCCCACAGTAGCTTTTGTTAAGTAAGTTTTTGGCTTTTTACAGATGCCTTCTTATTGCTCTTTATTGTTATAGCTCTTGATATTGATAATAGGTCTTTAAGGTGGTTAACTTTGACTAGAATTTGTCCAGATTTTTAAAGCATTTGAAATTGTAACCACGTAAACACATGGTTTTCCATTTTTGTTCAGGTTGTGAAAGTGCCCCACTATAGAGTGATGAAAGCAACTTGTAAAAGCAAGTGTGGTAGGAAATGAAATACAGCATAACAAAGTTGCAAGGGACCTCAGAGGTGTTCTAGTCCAACCCTTTGCTCAAGCAAGAGACTCTATACCAGGGGTGAAATCCAGCAGGTTCTGACAGATTCTGGAGAACCAGTAGTGGAAATTTTGAGTAGTTCAGCGAACTGGCAAATACCACCTCTGGCTGACCCCAGAGTGGGATGGGAATGGAGATTTTGCATTATCCTTCCCCCAGGAGTGGGGAAGGAATGGGATTTTGCAGTATCCTTCCCCTGCCATGCCCACCAAGCCACGCCCACAGAACCGGTAGTAAAAAAAATTGGATTTCATCACTGGTGCAAATACGATGGCATCCACCCAGTTGTGCCATAGCATTTAAGACATTGCTCTATTTACAAATCAAGACAGTGTCTTGATCTGAAAGTGCAACTTTTTCCAGGTTTCAGAACTCGCAAAGAAGAAAAGTTTGGGGTTCACCTTTGAAATGCAACCAAATCCTTAACAGATGTTGATTAAAAACATAACCCATTTGCCTTCTTTTTAAAGAAGCATTTTCAAATGCTGCCATCTTGAGGATAAACTGCACAACGGCTGTTGAATGAGGATCAGCACAATGTAAATAGAATAGTTGTAGAGAGTGTGTAGGCTAGTGATCCTTCTATTTCACTATTCAATACTATATAAGGTACCATATGTGGGCAAAAGAGATGGATCTGGTTAATGGGGCAAGAGAGCTATGCTAGCCTATAATAACCAATCAGGGAAAAAAAAGAGTTTGGTAGCATCTTTTCAGGCTAACAAAAGTTCATGAAAATTTATGCTGTTTAATACCGTTTGTTAATCCAGAAAGATGCTACCAAGCTTTTTATGAACCTTGGAATTGGGTAAGTTAATGCAAGGAAGTTCAGGTCTGAAGAAAGATTTGAAAATGGGCTACTTGTACCCAAATAAATCATTTCCACCTCCGTATTATTTGAAAAGGCAATTTAATGATATAAATTAAAAGTGGCACAGTCACTCCTTCAAATGGATGGCTTGCTTTTGAAAGCCTTCCCATATATAAGTGTGTGCTGGGCATAGAGAAAGGTTGCTGGCTTGTAAGGGAAGCAGAATTTTTATTTTATTTATTTATTAAATTTATATACTTACCAATATTGCAAGATAGGAAATGTACAAAAAGGGAGGATTTTTAATTATAGCAATAGCACTTTACTTATATATTGCTTCATAGTGCTTTACAGCCCTCTCTAAGCGGTTTACAGAGTTCAGCATATTGCCCCCAACAATCTGGGTCCTCATTTTACCCACCTCGGAAGGATGGAAGGCTGAGTCAACCTTGAGCCTGGTGAGATTTCAACAGCTGAACTGCTGAACTAGCAGTCAGCCTGCAGTCGCAGCATTTAACCACTGCACCACTTCAGCTCAGGGAGGAAATTATGTCCTTTCCTCCCTTTTTTCTACTTTTTACTTAATTTTTGTTACATTTGCCTTATCTGTCTTTTTTCCTTATACACACACACACACACACACACACACACACACACACACACACACACACAAGCAATAAATGGAGATCTTTAATATTAAATACTTAGGTGAAGATTGAAACTATTATTATATTAATATTTTGTGAAATGGAGGGGCAGATAAATATGATGAATAAATAGTTATAATTAATACTTCAATGTAAATTGCAGTGGTTCTTTTCTGCTATCCTTAACTTAAACAGTCAAATAATTTTATGTTTGTAACATTGAAATCCTAAATTGCAGTCAGTATTGATAGAATTCTTACTTTCCCCTTTTTATTTTCAACACTTTTAAGTTTTCTAAATAGCAGAATGCGTAACGTTTTTAAGTCAGATTGTAAAAAATTACTGCATTAAAATCTGCCTTGAAATAATAATTTGTATTAAGATTTATAACATTATAATAAGGTGGGGGAAAGAAATGTTCATTTTTTTAAAAAGCTTATGTTCAAACAGAGCTGAATTGTACCTAGTTATATCCAGTGGTGGGATTCAATTTTTTTTACTACCGGTTCTGTGGGCGTGGCTTGGTGGGCATGGTGTAGTGTGGTGGGCGTGGCTTGGTGGGCACGTCAGGGGAAGATTACTGCAAAATCCCCATTTCCTCCCAATCAGCTGGGACTCGGGAGGCAGAGAATAGATGGGGGCCGGGCCAGTCAGAGGTGGTATTTACAGGTTCTCCGAACTACTCAAAATTTTCGTTACCGGTTCTCCAGAACTGGTCAGAACCTGCTGAATCCCACCTCTGGTTATATCCTATATAAATCAAAGCTGGATTGTAGCTATTTATATATTTTATAAATGTTTTTTGTCACTGTTGATTTATGTATTAAAATAGATGACTTTCATTGGCATCATATGTTGTTTCTTGAGTTCAAAATTCTGCAGCTGGTTTTGAATGTTCAGAATATCTTTATACCTTTTGAGCGGGTTGCAAATGTGGTGTTGGTGATTTCTTACTACCACCCAAGGAACACTTTGCACCCAAACCTTCAGGATTCAGACTTGTTTATTTGCTTCTCAAGTTGTTGTTTTTGCACGGAAGATTTGGCCCAGCTCTTCATCCCATTTCTGTTTGGACTGTCACTTCAGTAGGCAGCCATCCTGTTTATATTCTGACACCAAACCTATTTTTATTCTAACCTTTCTGTGACTGGACTTTAAACGGTATTCTGAAGTTTCCATTCTACAATAAGTACATGGGACTGGGGACAGTGCAGGAAACTTAATATTAATTAAAATTAAAGTAAAGTAAATTAAAGGAATAAATATGGCTCACAGCTCCTCTCTCTCTGTCTGTCTGTCTCTCTCTCTCTCTCTGTCTCTGTCTCTGTCTCTGTCTCTGTCTGTCTCTGTCTCTGTCTCTGTCTCTGTCTCTGTCTCTGTCTCTGTCTCTCTCTCTCTCTCTCTCTCTCTCTCTCTCTCTCTCTCACACACACACACACACACACACACACACACACACACACACACACACACACACACACAACAGGAGCTTCAGGAAGGAACTTAGGCAGCTTCAAACAGGGTTTGAAATTCCTATTTTACAGTAAGCAAGGATTAAACTTGGCTAATTGGTGGAAATGAGACCACCAGGAAATTCCAAGGTTACGTTGAACCCCTTCCATATTTTTGCCAAGAAAATGACACAAATGAAATTGCTGGGAGTCAGAGTTATTGGACAATTTGTATGCAAAAACAGTATTTTCAGTTCTAAATCAATATTGGAATCTGCAGGATACATTTCTATAGATGGAGGCATATTTCTATAAATGTTTATGTCTTCATATGCATGTATATGTAAAACCAAGATTGCAGGAAATACGACTTCAGCAACATAGTGGTCAGTGCCTGGAATACACTACCTGACTCTGTGGTTTCTTCCCCAAACCCAGAGGTGGGTTCCTCTTGGTTTGGACCGGTTCTATAGAACCGGTAGTAACTTGGTGGCCTGGGTCGCTGGAACTGGCTGCAACCCAGGCCTGCCACGCCCCTGAGCCAATGGCACCACCATCTTGTTTTTTGCTTCTGCGCATGTGCAGAAGCTTTGTTTTAGCACTGCACATGCGCGCGGTGCATCCCTCAGCGAACCGGCAGTAAAGAAATACAGAACCCACCCCTGCCCAAACCCCCAAAACTTTAACCTTAGACTATCTACTGTTGACCTCATCCCATTCCTAAGAGGTCTGTAAGGGGCGTGCATAAGCGCACCAATGTGCCTACTGTCCCTGTCCTAATGTCCCCTTTTATTTGTATCCATTTCATGTATTAATAACCATGTTTTTACTTATATTTGTTATCTAATACATGCTTGACAAAATAAATAAATAAAATAAAATAAAATAAAAATGTTAATCTCTCTTCTGGGCACATGAATTTCACTTCCCACTTCTCTCCTCTCCAATGTTCCCTCTGACATTAGAAAACGCCGTGCGGCAGTTTTCTTATCACGTTTTCTTATCACATTTTCTTATCAAGTTTTCTTATCAGCTGCGCAGCTTAGAGGGAACATTGCTCCTCTCCCCAAGATCCCTGGGTTGTTGTTTTTTTATTTCATTCATCAAAGAAAAATTACAAAATTGAACAAACAAAAAATCAAAATGTGACAGGGATGATAGGCACGCCAGTGCTCAGTTAGGGATCTCTTAAAAATGGAGTGAGATCCTCAGAAGACAAGTGAGAATTAAAACTGTGAAAGTTGATGGCTGAGATGACTGAATCAGGTAAGATATTCCAGACTTCGACAATTCCGTTACAAAAACCGAATTGCCTCTTCCTTGCTTGTATCTGGCAAGCTGCTGAGAATAGGGATGATTATGCATTGACAGCTTGGTAAGCCTTTTGAATTCAAGTTGAGGTTCCTATGAAATTTTGCCAATGGCTGCCTTTGGCCCAAGGACATGTAGGAAGTTAGCACCCACCCCTCTCCTAGAAGAATGAAATATTCTAGGAAATATTAAAAAGGCAGAATATTATATTTCCCTGGATGAGAAATGGAGAAACATGTTTTTAGGTAGGAAGCAGACTCACTCTTAATAGCCCCCACCCTCCTCAATAGCCCACAGCAGATGTCTAAGAGATGGCTAGGTCTATTCATAGGCAAATGCCCTCACGCAAAATCCAACAAAGGTAGGATTAGCCCTCTACCCATCCAGCAACAGAACTCACCACATGGCACCTGGGAAGATTACATCACCCAGCAAGGCTCAACCAAGCCTGGGACTCAAAACGCAACCTACAAAGTTGCCCCTGCATGGCCCCATGGGAGTCTGACAACCAATCAGAACACAAGTTCAAATTCAAAACCCATCAGAGGGCATAAAACCCAGGCACTCCCAGCATCTCTCCCCTTTTCTGTCCAAGACCTCAAACCATGTGATCCTGTTCATCATTAAACCATATTTCCAAACAGCCTCCATGTTTCCAGTGTCTTTCTCCCTGCTTGGAACTGAACCCATTTCTTCCAACAGGCTCCAATTGCCAGCCTCCGGTTATAAAGGCAGCTGTCCCAAGGGCCTGTTTACCAATACTCACTTCTTTCAAAGCTGCAAGTTACCGTATTTTTTGGAGTATAAGACGCACCAGAGCATAAGACCCACCTTAGTTTTTGGGGAGGAAAATAGGGGAAAACAATCTGCCTACCAGGTATTCATCTGGCTAGCAACCTTAGCCTTCAGCTCTTTATTTTATCCCCTGGTTAGGTTAAAAAAAAACCTTCTTCTGAGAGAGTAACAATGAAAGAGCCTGCAAGCCAGTAAGAGCTGGGAAGATCGTTAGCACCTAGTTAGGGCTAGAAAAAAACTTATTCAGAGCAAGTAGAGTAATGAAAAAAAATTCTGCAAAGACTTAGGGCTGGAAAAACATTCTTCTGAGAGAATAACAATGAAAGAACTTGCAAGCCAGTAAGAGCTGGGAAGATCGTTAGCACCTGGTTAGGGCTAAAAAAAAAACTTATTCGGAGCAGCTTCAGCACATTATTTTATCCCCTGGTTAGGACTTAAAAAAACCTTCTTCTGAGAAAATAACAATGAAAGAACCTGCAAGCTGTAAGAGCTGGGAAGATAGTTAGCACCTGGTTAGGGCTAGAAAAAAACTTACTCGGAGCAAGTAGAGCAATGAAAAAAAAATTCTGCAAAAACTTAGAGCTGGAAAAACATTATTTGGAGAGAGTAACAATGAAAAAGCCTGCAAGGTAAGAGCTGGGAAGATCTGTTAGCACCTAGTTAGGGCTGGGAAAAAAAGCTACATTCGAAGTATAAGACACACCCAAATTTTCAGCCACTTTTAGGGAGGAAAAAGGTGCGTCTTATACTCCGAAAAATACGGTAATCTTGGGTTAACAACCCTGATGCACGGAATGTCCAGACCTGACGGGAAATGGGGAGGACCAGAAGGGAGGTGTTCGTTATTCTAAGAACAACAGGGCATTTCATGTGGAAGCCCAATGAGACATTTCATTCATTTCGTAAACAAGCAGCAGAGCCAATTCCTCGCTGCACTTTTTTTATAAAGGTAGCCACGGGCGGTTCTACTGGGATGTGAACTCTCCGGATTGCTAACTGGCTGTTCCTGCTCACCGTCTGAAGAGACATGAAGCCTGCAGAGTGTCTGATTTTCCTTTTCATGGGCATAGTTTTGCTGGATCTGGTGACTAGCCAAGCTTCCCCCTTCAAGACGAATAAGCACACCAAGCGGAAAGTAAAAGGTAAGTGATGGAGCCGGAAAGGTGAAAAATGTCAGAGGATAATATTGGTTTATGAATTACACAGAGAATTTGGGAACTGGACAATGTAAATGGATTTTCTGTGTCCCTCCCCCCCCCCCCCATTATAGCTAAAAGGCTGATATTGCATCTTTGGAAAGATAAATATATGGCCCATTTATTCAATGAGTTGAATACCTGATTATGCTTTCTTCCTATAAATGGATGGCCTATAGATGTAGATATTGTATGAATAAATAGAAGGAACTCTATGGGACTCATTTGTACAAAGTGCAGTAGGTTTTTAAAGGCATGATAGTGATATAAGTGTTTATATATCTCTGTCTCTCTGTCTCTCTCTCTCTGTCTATCATCTATCTATCTATCTATCTATCTATCTATCTATCTATCTATCTATCTATCTATCTATCTATCTATCTATCTATCTATCTATCTACCTACCTACCTACCTACCTACCTACCTACCTACCTACCTACCTACCTACCTACCTACCTACCTATCTATCTATCTATCTATCTATCTATCTATCTATCTATCTATCTATCTATCTATCTATCATCTATCTATCTACCTATCATCTATCTATCATCTATCTATCATCTATCTATCTATCTATCTATCATCTATCTATCTATATCATCTATCTATCTATCATCTAATCTATCTATCATCTATCTATCTATCTATCTATCTATCTATCTATCTATCTATCTATCTATCTATCTATCTATCTATCTATCTATCTATCATCTATCAATCTATCAATCTATCTATCATCTATCTATCATCTATCTATCAATCTATCATCTATCTATCTATCTATCTATCTATCTGTCTGTCTGTCTGTCTGTCTATCTATCTATCTATCTATCTATCTATCTATCTATCTATCTATCTATCTATCTACCTACCTACCTACCTACCTACCTACCTACCTATCTACCTACCTATCTACCTACCTATCTATCATCAATCAATCTATCAATCAATCTATCAATCAATCAATCAATCAATCATCAATCTATCTATCTATCTATCTATCTATCTATCTATCTATCTATCTATCTATCTATCTATCTATCTATCTTGTATATGCAAACATACACATATTCCATACATACATACAAAAACACACTTGAATAATGTTTGTATTAGATAATTATCCATAGAATTGTAATTCTATTATTGTACAATGGTCTGATTCTAAAAAGCTATTTAAGACCATGCAGGCATCATGCTGCATCAGTCTGCAACTTAAAATAACTTTTTAAGGATTATATTGCTGTGATTTCTACTCCTGTATATAATGAAGAATATCAAAAGTATAATCATATGTGCGCCCACAAAAAATAATATGTCTGGATTCAAACAATATTAATATTTCAGTCTTAATAAATGTACCAATCTGTATATTTCTACCTATTTAAGACAAAAATGGCGACCTTAAGAGTCAAATTGACAAGCTTTGGAAAGAGGTAAATGCGCTGAAAGAAATGCAAGCCTTACAAACAGGTAAGTTTTGGTGTGGTTTTCTTTTACCTCCAGAAAAGGCTGCTAGAAGCATCCTTCTCCATGTTCTATTTTTCAGTTGCTACCTGAGTTTAACTACCAGTAGAGTTTTAATATGGGGAATGGGAGGAGACTATGGCAAATATAGAATAGAATAGAACAGAACAGAACAGAACAGAATAGAATAGAATAGAATAGAATAGAATAGAATAGAATAGAATTCTTTATTGGCCAAGTGTGATTGGACACACAAGGAATTTGTCTTTGGTGCATAATTTGTCTCAGTGTACATAAAAGAAAAGATACATTTGTCAAGAATCATGAGGTACAACACTTAATGATTGTCATAGGCTACAAATAAGCAATCAGGAAACAATCAATATTAATATAAATTGTAAGGATACAAGCAACAACTTGCAGTCATACAATCATAAGTGGGAGGAGATGGGTGATAGGAACGATGAGAAGACTAATAGTAATAGTAATGCAGCCTTAGTGAATAGTTTGACAGTGGTGAGGGAATTATTTGTTTAGCAGAGTGATGGCAATTGGGGAAAAACTGTTCTTGTGTCTAGTTGTCTTGGTGTGCAGTGCTCTATAGCGTTGTTTTGAGGGTAGGAGTTGAAACAATTTATGTCTAGGATGCGAGGGGTCAGTAAATATTTTCACAGCCCTCTTTTTGACTCTTGCAGTATACAGGTCCTCAGTGGAAGGCAGGCTTGCAGTAATTGTTTTTTCTGCAGTTCTAATTATCCTCTGAAGTCTGTGTCTGTCTTGTTGGGATGCAGAACCGAACCAGACAGTTATAGAGGGGCAGATGACAGACTCAATAATTCCTCTGTAGAACTGTATCAGCAGCTCCTTGGGCAGTTTGAGCTTCCTGAGTTGGCGCAGAAAGAACATTCTTTGTTGTGCTTTTTTGATGATGTTTTTGATGTTAGGTGACAATTTTAGGTCTTGAGATATGATAGAACCTAGAAATTTGAAGATCTCTACTGTTGATACTGTGTTGTCTAGTATTGTAAGAGGTGGTAGAATGGGAGGGTTTATCCTAAAGTCTACCACCATTTCTACAGTTTTGAGTGTGTTCAGTTCCAGATTGTTCCAGTCGCACCACGAGAAATCATGAAAATATGACTTCATTTCTTGTTGCACTAAAAGCTATTCATACTGTGGGATGCTGAAAGGTGATTTAAAATACACTTGTAGAATCCCTGGTCTGGGACTTATTTGCTAAGCACTGAATTGACTTTACTTTGGCAGATTGCAAGACTAAATCAATGGAGGCTACAGATTTTGCCTTCCATGAACAGCTAAGGAGACTCCTATTTCCTGCTAGTTCTGCCCACTCTGATGTCAATATAGACACTTCTTTTCTTTTGTGGTATACTGTGAAGCCAGTGAGGTGTACCATAAGGGGCTGTTTTCTCCAAGCTGAAATAGTACAAATAACACTCCCAAGTTGCTTTCATCTCCTCCACCCCTTTTATACTGCCTTCAAGACCAAATCTTCTAATAGAGGAATAACATGGCTCTGTAGATTTACAGAAATTAAAAAAAAAGATTTATAGAAGGTGGAAGGATTGGGACTCAACGTATGTTTTGTAGACAGAGCAGGCTTGATGTCAATGCCCATCTACTCCAAAACATCCATCTTTGGTGGTCAAAAGGACCTCTGATCCCTCCAGTATCATATTTAACTTCTTAAGAATATCTCTGCGTCCATAATCTGCACTCTTTTTAAAAAGCAAGATATAGCCAGGACTTTATTTGGAAATATGCTCACTTGCTTGGGGGAAAAAAAGAGGAAATAAACTGAGGAAATATATAGCATCTGAATGTGGTC
The DNA here is from genome assembly GCA_023053685.1 of Diadophis punctatus similis. NCBI lineage: Eukaryota > Metazoa > Chordata > Lepidosauria > Squamata > Dipsadidae > Diadophis > Diadophis punctatus. Next base: position 10,016,715 of record JALIGW010000015.1, read on the forward strand.
ATTACTTATGCCTTCATCGATTCCTTCCTCACCCATCCTCAATCCTCAAGACCGCCTTCTGCCACACAGCTCCCAGTGAGTGGTGAGATCCCACAGAGTTGGTCTCCTCCAGGTCCTGTCAGCTAAACAGTGCCGGCTGGCTGGCCCGTGGGGGAGGGCCTTCTCTGTGGCTGCCCCAGCTCTCTGGAACCAGTTACCTCCGGAGCTCCAGACTGCCCCCACCCTATTGGCCTTCTGAAAAGCAGTAAAGACCTGGCTTTTCCGGCAGGCCTGGGGCTGTTGATCTCGCGGTGATAATCGGCGAGATCCGGCCATGAAATGATAAGCATGAGTTTTAAATTGTTTTAATGTTAAGATGTTTTTAATGTTTATTCTGTTGTTAAGTCCTTTGGGAGTTGGGCGGCATATAAATGTAATAAATAAATAAAATCCTGGCAAACAGAGGATAAGTATTACTCTGTTCACATAATACACTTAAAGTGAATATTGAACTGATTTATTTTCTGGGTTCGTACTGATCATTGAAGCATAAAGCAACCCAACAGTTTGGGTTTACCTAGTACACTAAGCCAAAAAATCCTAATTGAAATTGACATTCAAAAGTAAATATGTTGTGAATGAAGCTATTAAGTCTTTTAACTATGCTTAAATTCCACTTGTGAATGGAGCCAGTAACTAGTGAAGTAATCAGAAAAAAATTCCTGAAAATAATGGAACAGTCTATCTACGGAGTTATGTGTTCGCCATCTCTGAATTTATTTTTTTTTTTTTAAAAAAAGAGACTAGACAGTACTTTTCATGAATGGTTTAATTGGTTTTTATCTTTTCTCTGTGATGATTCTGAGGTAACCACCTTTTATCATGGTGATGGAAGAGTAATTAAAATGTTCAAGGGATTAGAGATCAGATTGCAACTATTGAGTGTTTTTAACTTGGTGGAGGGAAATGACTTCAATAAAACTTGTATAAAAAGTATAGTTGAGATAATGGAAAACATTTTTTAATTGTACAATTTTAACCCGAGATGTCTGATGAAGCAAAAAGGAAGGAGATTTGGAAGGGCTAAAAAGCATTTTTTTAAAATGACAGTGGGTTAAAGAAGAAAGAACAGTGATGTTACTATCCCGGGCAGCTTTAAAATGGGCAGAAATATGCCTTCTATCCCCCCCCCACAAAAAGGCCAAATGTTCGTAAAATTGCGCATGACTCACTTAATAACCACTTGGCTTAGCAATGGAAGTTTTGGTACCAATCTTGGTTGTACGTTGAGGGCTCCCTCTATTCCTTGTGTGCTTTTCATTCCATTCGCAGTCTGCCTCCGTGGAACAAAGATCCACAAGAAATGCTACCTGGTCTCCGAAGGTGCAAAACATTTCCATGAAGCCAACGAAGACTGCATTGCCAAAGGTGGGACCCTGGCTATTCCCCGAGATGGAGATGAAACCACAGCCCTGAGAGAGTACAGCAAGAAGAGCTTGCCAGGGGTGGCAGACTTTTGGCTTGGTGTCACTGACATGGTAAATGAAGGCAAATTTGTGGACGTCAACGGAATGGTCTTGAATTACTTCAACTGGGACCGTTCACAACCCAACGGGGGGAAGCGTGAGAACTGCGTCTTGTTTTCTCAGCCAGGTCAAGGAAAGTGGGCGGATGAGGTCTGCCGTACCGTTAAACGTTACATTTGCGAATTCCTGATCCCGTAGACCTCTTTCCAACCATGGCTGTTGGAAGATGTGCTGAAATGACAGCTTGCGAGAACTTGCCAATGTTTAAGGAAAATATCTATTGCAATTCTGGGAGTGAAGTTCTTAGCTGCTCATTCAGCCACTAGTTGGAGGGGAACAAAATGAAATGATCACAGGTAGGCAGTTGAGTTGCAGTTTCTGGAGTTTTTTCCTGAGATTAGCCCGCTGCTTGAACATGGATTTGATGGGCCTTGAATTGTAGCAGACTTGCTCCTAAGATCCCTTGTCTAGTTAGAGTGAGATACGTTCAGCTTTGTCTAGTTAAACCAATGAGATACATGCTTCTTCCAGATAATGGTCTTCTCATTACTTCTTATTCAGCGGTGGGTTGCTCCCAGTTCGGCTCGGTTCTAAGAACCGATAGCGCCGGTGGCGGGAGGCTCCGCCCACCCACCTGGGACGCTTCTGCGCATGCACAGAAGCTTCTGCGCATGCGCAGAAGTGTTGCGAGAGCGTGCGAGCATGAACCAGTAGTAAAGGGTTTTAGAACCCACTACTGATTACATTACATTTGACTTCTGATTCATTCTAATTTTCTCTAGTTACTTGATCTCTCTTCTCCACGCTAGTTCAAATTTTACAGTCTGGTTCTTGGTCTGAATCTTGACTGACCACCCTATTTCTTGGGAAATGAATTCGTATCTTGGTTAAACACTTTGGTTTGATCCACTCACCGTCCCATTGATCTAATGAACATTGAAATCCTTCATTGTCCTTTAGGGAACAATATAACTTTTGTAGAATATTTTACTTTTAAAGTCTAAGTTGAAGGTCTTTATCTTCTTGTTATATTTGAACCATGGAAAGATTTCTAATGTTTGAGATATATCTTCATCTATAGAAATGAATGTTTAAAATTATTGTAGGAGAAGGACAAAAAACAAATCTTGTAATACTGAATAGCATCTTAAGTTGTCAATCAATGGATAATGGTAGATCTGGACAACCCTCGCCTCTGAAATGTAATATCCCAACATGCTTTACTGCTAGCACAAATAGATAGATCTTTTTCTATAAACTTCGTAAAATTTAATAAAGTTATTTTTAACAGCATTAAATATTGGTTGTAAGTTTATTTATTTGTGTGTTTATTTATTTAAAAGATATAAATGGTTGTCTATCTTAAATATTCAAGGTTTCTTACAATCACAGTAAAACCAGTAGCCATAAAACAGGAAAATGATCAAACAAAAAAAATATTTTGAACTCTCTCTCCTCTCTCTCTCTCTCTCTCTCTCTCTCTCTCTCTCTCTCTCTCTCTCTCTCTCTCACACACACACACACACACACACACACACACACACATACACACACACAAAATCAATTGAAATTATATAATTAGCAATTTGAATTTCAATCTTGCTATATTCCCTAAAGTTCCTTCACCGTAACCATATCCTCAGGATATCTTGCAGCAAGCTCCAGTTACTCTCATTCTATTTTATTCCATTCCACTTTATTCTGCCCTAGCATCTTGGTAAAAAGTCAGGCTGCAGCTATGAGTTGGTGTGGCTTGGCATTAAATTGCACCCAGAATATTCATAAGAAGTCTTAACGGTGATGTCTGGGCTTAATCAAGTGCAAAGATAAGGCTATACCAGAAACATGCTGTACCCTGAACTACAAATCTCATTCTAACCTAATCTAGAATGTTGTGTGAAACCAACTGGAATCATTGTACTTGATGAGTTAATCCAGACTGATTACCCCTATAGGTCCGTGTTTGCTCATTATGTTTAAGTGGGTTAGCTGAAGATCTGAAGGCTGCTTTGGCACAATTGGCTCAGCTGGGTTAATGTTAAGATTGTTTAGTTACTTTATCACTTACTGTGCCGTGTGAACTCAACAGATAGGGTTAACTTACAACTTATTGCATGGTGGGTGAGCCCAGAACATGAGTCAGTTCAGTAGCCAGGTCAGGAATAGTGTATCCATTTCCTTTTCAGAAGATCTAACTCAGGGGTGGCCAAACTATGGCTCTTTGAGGACCTGTGGACTTCAACTCCCAGAATTCCTGAGCCAGCCATGCATGCATGGCTGGCTCAGGAATTCTGGGAGTTGAAGTCCACAGGTCCTCAAAGAGCCATAGTTTGGCCACCCCCTGATTTTTTCTAACTGGTAGGTGGCTCCTTAAGAAGTTACATAGTCGGGTTTTCCCTTCTTACCTCCCTCAAAGGAGCAATGATAAGGTAAGCTCTACTACAGGCGCACCCGGGAGTTAAAACCTGGCCGGTTGGAGTAGTCCGTAACTCAGTTGAGAATGGAGGGCGACAGCCGGGAGACTTCAGAGTTTGAGCACCTGTCGGTGGAGGTCGGGCTGAGTACGCTGCTGGCCCTGGCGCTCTTCGTAGCGGTGAAGCTAAGTGTGGACGCCGTGCGCCGGAGCAGAGCGAAGGTCTCGTTGCTGGTGGTGGGCGCCGGCCCGGTGGGACTGACGGCCGCCCTGGTCGCTGTCCGCTCGGGCAAGGTGCTGAAGCTGACGCTGCTGGACGCGCGCCCCCGCGCCGCCCTCCTCTGCCGGCCCCAGCAGGTCGCCCTCGACCCCCGCAGCGTCCGATTCCTGTTGGGGCTGGGGGTGGACTTCGGCAACCTGGAAGGCTGCTGGGACAAGGGGCATTTCTTCACCAAGGTGGGCATCTTCCAGGAGCACCTGCTCAGCATTCTGGAGCAGCACACGAGGCAGCTGGCTCTCCGGATCTTGCTGGGCACCAAGGTGAGTGAGGGAGAGGAGGCAATCCGGGCAAAGGTAGAATAAACGTCTCTGAGCATTTGGGCATGTCTCTCTCCACCCCATTTAGATTTTAGATTTATTATTAGAGTTGGAAGGGACCTTGTAGGTCATCTAGTCCAACCCCCCTGCTCAAGCAGGAGTTCCTACACCCTTTGAGACAGATGGCAGTCCAGTCTCTCCTTGAAGGTTGCAAGTGTTGGGGCTCTCACAACCTCCGCTGGCAAGCTGTTCCACTGGTTGATCGCTCTCACCTTCAGAAAGTTTCTCCTCACTTCCAGGTTGAATCTCTCCTTGGTCAGCTTCCATCCATTATTCCTTGTTTGGCTTTCTGGTGCCACAGAGAACAGCCTGACCCCCTCCTCTCTGTGGCATCCCCTCAAGTATTGGAACACTGCTATCATGTCTTGTAAAAGATAGATCAGTTTAATGGCCAGTCATTGCAGAGATCTTGCTGTTAGAAGATACTGTAGGAGGACAACCTATTGGTGGCTGAGGGTTGCACATAAACGGGGGTGATGAGGCTGGACACACTGCAAAGAAGATAGCAATAGCAATAGCAATAGCACTTAGACTTATATACCGCTTCATAGTGCTTTACAGCCCTCTCTAAGCGGTTTACAGAGTTCAGCATATTGCCCCCAACAATCTGGGTCCTCATTTTACCCACCTGGGAAGGATGGAAGGCTGAGTCAACCTTGAGCCGGTGAGATTTGAACAGCTGAACTGCTGAACTAGCAGTAGCCTGCAGTGCTGCATTTAACCACTGCACCAACCCGGCTGCATATGATACATATGAACATGTATCATATGCAGTTGGTCGAGGAACCTCAAAACAAGAACTCTGGGACCACAGTTGTCCATTCTTAATTTTTTTTGGGGGGGGGAGAGAGGATGTTGTATTGTACTGCATAGCTTTTGACTAACTTTCTTCAACTTGATGTCCTCATCCCAGCAAATCAGTCGACCTTGCTGGCTTAAACGTTTTTTTAAAAGTTGCACAATATTTACTGGGATCTGCCACCTCAGTTTCACTGTTATTCCCTCTCAGTGTAAACCATCTTTTGGGAAAGGAGAAATGCTTGTTCATTTGTTTTTTGGGAGAAGAGTTTGGGAGGTTCCAATTGAAAAGTATAAAAAGACTACAGTATATCTTAGAATGTTTACATTCTGCCTTAAGCAAAGTCCTGTTTAAAGTACAGAAATAAACATGTATGCTTAATTTAATTACGCATTATGTTTATTCTTCCCAAACCTAAACAAATCCCATGCAGTTTTAAAAATCAAAATAAGCATAACATTCACGATTCCCATTTTTCATGAACTAAGTCAGATTCATTAAAAGTATATCCAGGATATGACAACTTGCTTTCTTTATCATGCATAAAATTGACAGGCCCAGGGAGACTTTTATGATTAGGTAATAATAACCTGGTATTGAGACAATCTATAAAGTGGAACAGTTAATTATTATTGTACACATTTGGACAGATAAATGGCTCCATAAATGAAACCAAACAAAGGGCATTTGACTAAGATTAAAACACACAGATACACTGAGGAAAGCTTTGTTGGTTTATAATTAAAGTTGAGCATGGGAACCAGTAATAAAAAGACTTCCCTGTAATTGTTGTATAGAAAAGTGTGTGAGAGAAAAATAACATTTTTTTTCATACTATGTTGGAGAAATCTAATTTTTCCACTTTTGGTGGAGGGGATTTGAAAAGATAAGATTTTTTTTTCATTGGGTTGATTTGTTGCTTCTGTTCACACCTTGGCAAGACAGAACCATATTCCCAAACTGTATTTTCAGGGATTATATGTGAAATGTGGGTCAAGCTTTGTCTTTCCATCTCTTCTTTAGTTCTCAGGTGAATTTTTTAAAAAGAATTTAGTGTCTGATTGGCCAAAGATCATTGTCTTAGCTGATGGAACCTGTGGTGAATCAAGTACAATCCTTGGAATCAACCCAGAATACACTGTGGAATCTTGCAATGCTTATGGAGCGAATGCAGTCATTGAGAGATCTGACCAACGGCAGGTAATCATAAACAAAGAATGTCCTTTGATCCTTAATAGATTCTGTAGGGTTGATAAAAATTGGTTCAAACTAGAAGTAGAATCAGAATTATAGACTTGCATAGTACCTTATAAATAATCAACAGTGCTTTTCAATGCAGTGCAGTATTCATTGAAGCATTTCTCACCACATCAGTGGCAGTTTGTGGCATAGCTGGTACAGTTATGAATTTCTTAATGTTTAATCTGGACCTTCTTCCTTATAGTTGTAACCTAATAATTCTGCTCCTGCTCTCTTGGAAATAGCAAATTATCATTGAGGGGTTATTCTGAAACATATTTCAGAAAAAAACTATATTGAACCCATGTAGTTCCATCAGAATGGAGCTGATTCGAATAGATTCAGAGTCTAAAACTATGTTCATATACAAATCAGCCTCCATTAAAAAAAACCACCTTTGTATGCAGAAGCTTCTCAACTTCAATATAAATATCAATCAGTATCTTCAAAATTGTTTAACAGATTAACAGAGTTGGAAGGGACCTTGTAGGTCATCTAGTCCAACCCCCCGCCCAAGCAGGAGATTCTACACCATTTCTGACAGATGGCAGTCCAGTCTCTTCTTGAAAGAAACTTCAGGCAGCAGGACAGATCCTAGTGGGACACCATTAGCTAGAGTGGGGGTCTTTCATTTATTTAATAAACCTCACACTTCTGAAATTGAAAATAATAATAATCAGCTTTCATAATAGTGCCTTTCTCGCTTTGAGAGTTATAGATTAGATATTATATTGCAGTGTTTAGTGTTAAGCCTGAAATTTCCACTCACTCCTGAAGCTTCTTGGAGAAATGTTGAACTAAATTATTCTTTTTCAAACTATCCTGCTTTACAGGGTTGTTATGAGGATATCATGGGGTTTGGGAAGACAGTCTTAAAGTCAAAAAGGAAGGAAGGCTATAACCGTATACAAACATGGAATTCTGTTTCTCCTCCCCTTTTGAAACCACAGGTGCCAACTCCAGAGATTCGTGCTCATAATCTGTACTTTGATCTCTCTGCTTATGGCATGGACAAATTAGCCACAAGAACAAAATTTCCAAAAACTGCATTCCACCTCAAAATCTATGGCACATTCCGCAATCGTTGCTTGGCTTTGGCTTGTCCTGCTTCTGACTCCAAAATTATAAAGTTCCTCCATCATACCCTCAATTCCACTGTGAGTATCTAGGGCAACTGTTTTGCTCTCAGCACCAAAGAGATAAAAAGAAAAAGACAGCTTTTTACTTCATTCGGTCCATTTGGAAGTTAGTTTCAAACCTCAGCGATGAGAAATATAGCAATAGCACTTAGACTTATATACCGCTTCACGGTGCTTTACAGCCCTCTCTAAGCGGTTTACAGAGTCAGCCTCTTGCCCCCAACAATCTGGGTGCTCATTTTACCCACCTCGGAAGGATGGAAGGATGAGTCAACTTTGAGCCAGTCAAGATCGAATTGCTGGCAAGGGGCAGAATTAGCCTGCAACACTGCATTCTAACCACTGGGAAGTAAGGAAGGAAGGAAGGAGAGGAAGGAGGGAGGGAGGGAGGGAAGGAAGGAAGGAAGGAAGGAAGGAAAGTAGCTGTAGCACTTAGACTTACAGTATATACCACTTCACAGTGCTTTACAGCCAGAGGTGGCTTCCTCCCAGTTCGAACTGGTTCGCCCGAAATGGTAGCAAACCGCTGGTGATGTCACAAGGACGTCACGGAACCGGATTGGTCAGTGAATCTAGAAGTTTTAACTTTATCTTGTCAAGAAAACTTCAGGGAACTATTCAGGAAGTTACTGTATAGATTTGAAGGCATACACACATACACAAAATAGGTTCTAGATTGCATCAATCCATTTTGTGTTATTCAGTATACCATGGTTGAGCAAGCTTGCTGCATTTGTGTTTTGACAACTGTCAGATCCTGATGTCTTTAACATGTCTTATGATGGTGAGCAAAACACTGTCTTCTTTGAAGAACTCAACCTGAATCAATGATCAACCCTTTGGGCACGCCCAACATAAATGCGTTGTGTTTTCTGCACCTAGGGGAAATAATTTCAGAAAATTTGGTTGCCCTCAGGCACTTATGCTTTTGGGCCTGGTTTTCTCTTGCTAACAGATAATGAAAAGTATCTTCCAGCAGTCTTTCAATGCTTATAAGATGGACATTGAGCCACAAATTGGGGAACCGATGCTCCATTGTATCCGGTCCAGTCACCGACTCTTTGAAATTATGCTGTCTCATCGGCGGGTGACAACCGCTTTCCTTGCGGAGGACAATATTGTGGTCACTGTTGAAGGTGAAGCAGCCAGAATGCTGAATTTTGACACAGGTCAGATTTTTTGTCTAATACCCAAGGGATTATATATTTATTTATATATCAAATTTAAAAACAACCTCTTTCCTGCGCAGAGCAAGCCTAGGTGGTGTACAAGTAAAACGTTAAAGCTGTATACATATGTTAGGTAAAAAAGATCAGGTCCACACACGAAAGTACAATTAAACTGATTTATTGCTAAAAAAAAAAAAGCAGCACAGGCATCAATTAATGGTCAATACCTGCTAGAAGTTCAATAAGGGTCAATGGAATTCAAGGGAGGTTGGATTTATTTTGCTTGTGGCTATGTTTATGGACTGCTCCCTCTTTTAACTCCACCCCTGGTTCTGCCAGGCCTTCTCCTATAGCAGGGGTCGGCAACCTTAAACACTCAAAGAGCCATTTGGACCCGTTTCGCACAGAAAAGAAAACACCGGGAGCCACAAAAACCTTTTGACATCTAAAATGAAGACAACACTGCATATATCGTTTTTTTACCTTTATGCTATGTATAAGAAAACTACAGTGTGTTGCATTTATGTAATCAATGAACTGCTACATAGATAAAAATACAAATTTTTATTTCTGCAACAAAAACGTTTTGAACTCCGAAAAAAAAAGATGGGTTGAAAAGCTCAATAAATCACGTGCCGGCGAGTGTCGCACATTGGCGGTTGTGATGCATATTTTGAGCGACAGGGAGCCGCAGCAGAGGGATGAAAGAGCCACATGTGGCTCCGGAGCCGCGGGTTGCAGACCCCTGTCCTATAGTATATAAATTATATTAGGAGACAAAGGTGGGTAAAATTCAAAGTTAAAAAGGCAGGGGGAGGGTCCTTCAAGGCACTAACCAGCTCCAAGGCTCCATGGTCCTCTGTGAGCCCCCATGAAGATGAGAAAGCCATGTTATTTAGATATTTCTGAAGGCACAGGAGAATGGGGGCCTGCCTTACCTCTGTGGGGAGAATGTTCCACAGAGTAGGCTAATTTGCAGAAGGCCTTCTTCCCGGACCCTGCCAGTCAGAATTTTTAACTGACAGGGTCTTCTGCAACATACCCACCCTGCCTGATTGAGTGGGATGGGAAATTACCTTCAGGGTGTTTAATCAGCAAGTTGCTTAGTCAGCCAGGAACTTCTCAAGATGTATCAAGTGAGACTAGAATTTAGAATAGAATAGAAGCTGGAAGGGACCTTTGTGGTCTTCTAGTCCAGCCCCCTGCTCAAGCAGGAGAACCTATACCATTTCAGACAAGTGGCTGTCCAGTCTCTTCTTTAAAAACCTCCAGTGATGGCAGTGCCCATGATTGCTGGAGGAAAGCTGTTCCATTGGTTAATTGTCTTCACTGTTTCATGTCACCCCTAATTCTTCTCTTTTTTTCCTCTTTCCTCTTTTCTTTCCTCTTTTCTTTTCTTTTGTGACTAATCATTATAGTTATAATTACGCAGAGGTGGGAAGCGGGGTTTTTTTGCTTTCTTGATTGCTTTTTAATATATTGTGTAATTTTCTTTCCTTGAGTTTTTGTGTAAGGAAAATTGTTTGCTGGTCTCGTGTGTAGTCAGTAAATGAGGACTAGCCATGCTCCCAAAAAACCTCTTTTGAGTGGGGGTTTGAGACCCCCATTTTTTTTACACAGCCTTGGCCCTACCAGTCTCTATAAATACAGCTCATATTGATCACAGCATTAAGTCCAATCTTTGGTTGTCTATACCCAAAATAATGCTTGCCAGCTAAAGAAAATAAATTTATTGACTATCCTGGAACAAGTCAGAAGCATTGATCTATTCTGAAAATGGCAAAAAAAAAAATCTTTCTTTTTCCTTTCTTTTTTAAACTCTGTGGCAGGCTGTGGAGTTAATCTGGGTCTGAAAGGTTTGGAGTCAATGGAAGAATTGATTTATAAGGTGGCCACCGCTGTGGATCAACAGGATATCTTTGAGGCCCTGGCAGCTAAAATCCAGCATTCCAAACAAGTGGTTGAAGATTTTAAGCAGAATGGATTATCTGCTACCATGTTTGAATGATCAGATAGGATGATAGCCGCTGCAGAGATTGATGGCCATTCTTGCCTTTTTCTGCACATCAAGAAAGAGGAGAGCCTTTTATTTGAATTTTAGAAAGAAGAAGAAGAAAAAAAAAGAAACCAAGCAGAATCAACAAGATTAATTATGATTAAGATATTAGTCAGATCAGACCCAGACACATACATTCAAATTCATTTTAGAAAAATTACAGGGCTTTGGGTGTGCGCCTTCCTGGATTTTATTCCCCAAACCACAGCTCTGTATTATGTTTTGGATAAGTAATACTGACACTCTTTTATCAAGGGTGAATTTAAAACCCAAGTCTCTTTTTACTTAATATTTCATACTTCTGATCTGGGGGAACTGGGGAAGAACTCTCATTTTACCCTAAGAACATCTATCATTACAAAATTGGATGTCCCAAGCAAATAATTCCATGCTAATTTTAGGGGCTGCTTTGATTCCATTTTGTAGGAGGAAGTCACTTTGATGCAAAAATATGCATCTCTGGATGCTTCCCTAAGTGCCTGCTCGGCTCCTAGTTTCCTCTGATTTTGATTGTTAAAATCCTTTTGATTAAATGAAAATAAATGAATGAATGAATGAATGAATGAATGAATGAATGAATGAATGAATGAATGAATAAGGAGGGAGTTGCTATTTTCTTATTTTTATCTTCAGAAATGCCTTAGAAAATGAAAGGTGAAAGCTATGCTGAACTGAAAAACATGTTGTTAAAAAAAAAGTTTGTAAAATTGAGCATGACTCACTTAAACGACCGCATTGCTTAGCAACAATGACCCTTCGATGAGGTCTTTTCAGATCGGCCCATGTATGTATGTGTGAATGGATTGTATTTTAAATATGTTTTTAAATTGTTTTTCTTATTTGAATATGTATTTCCACTTGTTGTGAGCCGCCCAGAGTCCCCTGGGAGTTGGGCGGCATAGAAATTTTATTAATAAATAAATATTAATAAATAAACAGAATTCCTTGCCCCGATTGTGCTAGTAAAAGTCAAGAACAACATGTAACCACTTTGAATACACTTTCAACACACAAAAACAAAATGGTTTTACACAACAGTGAAAATTTACTTACCTTCCCTACCGGTTCGGAAGCGCACAGTTTTTCACCCTCTGCGCATGCGCAGAAGCCTTTGCGCATGCGCAGAGGGTTAAAAAAAGAAAATGGGCGGGTGGGCAAACCGGGCTGAACTGGTAGCATTTCACCCCTGGATCTTGCATCGAACCATTCTACTTTGCAAATAAATACATAACCTTGGGAATCTAGGCTATTCCATTACATTTCTTTGTATGCCGCACCATCTGGTGGCATTCTCCGTTATTACATTTCTTCTGCTGTATTTTCATCGGCGCTGCTATGTGTCAGCGTAAAACAAAACGTTATCAGTAAAATCACAGGAACTTCAGAGGTGGAGGAAATAAATAAATTATTTTTCGTTTACAGCTTGTCTTTCCTCTTGTTGCTCAAACCTACTCACGTGTTTCTTCCCATCTTAAACCCTTAACAGCAGCCTGTGAGATGGATTGGGACTAAAGTAGACTAGAGTAGACTAGACTAGATGAGTTGGAAGGGACCTTGAAGGTCATCTAGTCCAGCCCCCTGCTCAGGCAGGAAACGCTATACCACGTCAGACAAATTATACCATTTCAGATAAACAAAGAGAGTGACTGGCACCTATCACTTCCAAAGAATTAACCATTACACTACATTTAGAATATTAATAGCTTTTCTAGTAAACCATGCCTCAGCAGTGATTCTCTAGTTTTGGGGACAATAAAAATAAGGGATGAAGAAAATGCCCTCAGACTTGCAAACACTCTATAACTGTCACCTTGTAATAAAGGTAAATGGGTGGGTGCTTCTTGCCTGGAATCTCTCGAAGGGCTGATAACGTGTGAACCCAAAACCTCAGCCCACTCCGACTGTTGGCAGCCTATTGTAAGAAATCTGACACCCCATTACAGGGGTCTCCAAACTTGGCAACTTTAAGACTGGGGGACTTCAACTCTCAGAATTCTCCAGCCAGCTATGCTGGCTGGAGAATTCTGGGAGTTGAAGTCCACAAGTCTTAAAGTCCACAAGTCTTAAAGTTGCCAAGTTTGAAGACATCTGCCCTATTGCAAGAACTCAGCCATCGCAGCCTGTCCACCCCAGTTTTTAGAATAGAATAGAATAGAATAGAATAGAATAGAATAGAATAGAATAGAATAGAATAGAATAGAATAGAATAGAATAGAACAGAACAGAATAGAATAGAATTCTTTATTGGCCAAGTGTGATTGGACACACAAGGAATTTGTCTTTGGTGCATATGCTCTCAGTGTACATAAAAGAAAAGATACATTTGTCAAGAATGGTTGTCATAGGGTTCAAGTAAGCAATCAGGAAAATATCAATATGAATATAAATCGTAAGGATACAAGCAACAAGTTACAGTCATACAGTCATAAGTGGATGACTTATGACTGTATGACTATGTAATGACTTTCAGACACATTCAGTTGTGTCTGAATGCCTTGTGCAAACTCTACCAACGGGTAACTTTTTTTGTGGCACCAACCACAGCTCCGTAGACCCTCCCCGTCCTTTCCACCCGTCCAGCATCCCCTCGCCGGCTGCTCACCTGCGGACCAGAGCCGCGCGCGGCAGCGACAGCAGCAGCAGCAGCAGCAGCAGCGATGCTTCCCGGTCAGCTGGCTGGTTCCCACGTGAGTTGGGCAAGCCGGAGACTCCATTTCCCAGCGAGCCTCGCGGCCTCCCCGTCCTGGGATTGGCGGGGGCTCGGCGGAAAGGGAGGCTCTTCCGGACGGTGGGAAGGGGCTGCGCCTGTCCGGTGAGCGAGGCGGGAGCGCCGGTGGCTTTTCAAGGAGCGCAGGGCATGGCGGCGCTGAAGTTTGCCGGGCTGGACGACACGGACAGCGAGGAGGAGCTGCCGCCCGGCTGGGAGGAGCGCACCACCAAGGACGGCTGGGTCTACTACGCCAAGTGAGCCCCGCAGCATCCTTTGGGGGGCGCTGGGGGGGGTGGAGGGGCAGGGGACGGGGGCGCAGAGGGGGCTCCCAATGGGAGGAGGAGATGGGAAAAAGGGGGCTGTTGCATGGCTCTAGGGGTGCAGGAAGCCAAAGGAGGGGGCGGGCTGCACGAAGCCCACCTTTTTGGGGGTGGGTGTGATTGCAGGTGGGCTAAGGGAGGGCGCGCAGGAGATGCTGCAGAGTTGCAGAGTTTTATTTATTTATTTATTTTATTTATTTATTTTGTCAACAGTGTACAAGATAATAGCAATAGCACTTAGACTTATATAGCAATAGCAATAGCACTTAGACTTATATACCGCTTCATAGTGCTTTCCAGCCCTCTCTAAGCGGTTTACAGAGTTCAGCATATTGCCCCCAACAATCTGGGTGCTCATTTTACCCACCTTGGAAGGATGGAAGGCTGAGTCAACCTTGAGCCTGGTGAGATTTGAACCGCTGAACTGCTGAACTAGCAGTCAGCTGGAGTAGCCTGCAGTAGCTGCATTTAACCACTGCACCACCTCCTTATATCCTAACACGTGGGATATAAACATAAACAAAAGCCCTGCATTTGCCAGGTGTTCCCTGCGGGTGGAGTTTGTGGAAGGTGGGAGGCCGGGCTGTGTACATTATTTTCATCCTGACTTTGTTATTGTTTTGTTTTTTTAAGGTGGCAAGCCTACTTAATAGTCTTCCCTCCCCTTATTTTTCTCCTAGTAACAACCCTGTAAGGAGGGTTGGGCTTGAGACAGAGGGATGGCCCAATGTCACCTCGTCGGCTTTCATGCTTAAGGTGGGGCTAGAACTCACGATCTCTTGGTGATTGGCTCAAAGTCACCAAGCTGGCCTTTTTTTTGCCTAAAACGGGACTAGAACTCACCGTCTCCTGGTATTTGACCTAAAGTCACCCAGCTAGCTTTGGTGCCTAAAGTGGGACTAGGACTCAGTGTCCTGGTGATTGGCCAAAATCACTCAGCCGGCTTTCATGCCTAAGTTTTTATCCCAGAGCTATAATTGCACTTAATAATGAATTAAAGGGTCACCATCAGTGAGCTGTTGGATAGTATTACTTGGTCTGTTGTATGGATGTTTGAGTGGTTCAGGGTGGGGAATTCGTGGCGGGTGGGGCGTGTTTTTAGGGACTGCTATGTGTGTTGGGACTGGTCTTGAAGCGTTATATGAATTTCGTTGTATGGGTGTACTGTGTTTATATGTACAATGACAATAAATTATTATTTAAATATTATTATTTATTATTTATTTAAGGCGGGACTAGAAATCACTGCCTCCTGGTTTTTAGCTTGGTGCCTTGATCCCTAGTCCCAACTGGTTCTCTATTGCCCCCCCCCCCCCACAAAATGGCCATGTGTCAATGCACTTTTGGTTTAGGTTCCTAAAAGTTTGACCATCACACCTCCGTTTGTGTAAACATAACTCACAACCTTGCTCTAAAAATCCAAACACCACAGTTTTTATTGATTACCAGATGAATCAATAAATGAATCAGTGCTGTTATTTTATATGACATAATAAATCTATTCTCTCTTGGTACCTTCCCAATACTTGGAGATCTGGATTGGAATTTAGCAGGCCGACTGACCATTGCTGAGAAAACCTGAGCCTGAAATTCACATATCTCTGAGTCCCAGATCACTTTGTGCAAAAACAAAGTGCAAATAATATTCTCTGCTAATGCTGATTGATTGCTCTTGTAGGGTGATATAAAGGAAGTCTCTAAAATGATATGCTTTGTTTTAGGGTAGCGTGATAAACTTTCTAAATTTTATTCTTGAGTATTTGGGTTGACATGTTTGTAGTTATCCTGCCCCCACCCAAACCTTGGAGTAAGTTGCAAAAGCACAGATAAAAGATGCTAGTACAGTTATCACAAGAACGAGAAAATTAACTATTAACCATAATCTAGAAATACCAGTAGGAAGCCAGTTAGGGATAATAGTTAAGGCATCAGGCTGGAAAAATACCATGAATTTCCAGACCTGCCTTAGCCACAAAAGCCAGCTAGGTAACCTTGGGCCATTTCCTGTCTCAGCCAGCAGTGAAATCTACTTAGCTCCCCTACCGGTTCGGAAGCGCACGTTTTGTGCACTCGCCATCGTCGCGCGTGCTGTTTCACCCTATGCGCATGCGCAGAAGGCTTCACGCATGCGCTGAGGGTTAAAAAAAAGAAAATGGCGACATCCGGGCAGGTAGGCGGAGCCTCGTGCTGCCGCCGCTACTGGTTCTCCGAACCACTGGCAGCCATCGCTACAGGTATGCCCTAACTTGGCCGAACTGGTAGCATTTCACCCCTGGTCTCAGCCCTAGGAATGAGACAGTGGTAAACCACTTGCCAAGAACCTGCAGGGACTTGTCCAGGCATTGCTATTAATCTAAAACTGACTTGAAGGTACACATATACACACACAGACAAATCCTGGTGGATCTTCATTGTGAAAAAGCTTTTTTTTTTAAAAAAAATGTTTTCCAATTCTTTTAGTCATTTGGAGGAGAGAACTCAATGGGATCATCCAAAATCTGGGAAACGGAAAAGAGTTGCTGGAGGTTTGTATTCAGACTTTGCTTGTTTAAATTTATTTTATTTTTAACTGTTCTGAACCAGCCACCTCCCTTGGAAAGGGATTCCACAAAGGGGAGGAAAAAAAAATCTTCATGCAAAAGTTGCTAGTAATCCTTGTATAACCAAGAACAAGTTGTTCGATTTATTTTAATATTGTGTTGCTTCATAAGCACTTCAGAGTTGCTCTTTATGCATTTTGGCTTTTAAATATCTACAATCCAGAATTACAGCGGATTAAAATTAGTATTGATTTTGGATCTTCTAGTGTTGTTGCCTTTAAAAGAACTGAGTCTTGAGATACAGACATGCAGAAGACTAGTATGGTTTTAGAATTTGGGGCCGGCATCTAAGATGTTAGCATTAGTGGTACTTTTCTCCCCAGGATCTTTAAAAATAAAAAAAAGCAATCACCACTAAAAAACACTGCCAGAATAAATACAGATTTTTTTTATCTAGAAAATTTATATAACCACCTACTCGCTCACGGTTATTCTAATCCAATAAAACACTATATGGTGCTTGCCTGCATCACTTGATCAGGAATAAGTCCCATGGTGTAGAATGAGAATTTATTCTGAATGGAATGATGAGCAGAAGTCCGCTAACAAATCCACCAGCAATATTTCCATATTTTACATTCAGATGTCCCTCCTTCCCTCTCTGGTGAAAAAATGGTGAAAAAAGTAAGGTTCTACATTTAGGCAAGAAAAACAAAATGCACAGGTACAGTATAGGTGGTACCTTGCTCAATAGTAGTAACTGTGAGAGGAATCTTGGAGTCCTAGTGGACAACAATTTAAATATGAGCCAGCAGTGTGCAGCAGCTGCCAAAAAAGCCAACATATTTCTAGCTGCATAAACAAAGGGATAGAATCAAGAACATGTGAAGTGTTAATACCACTTTATAATGCTTTGGTAAGGCCACACTTGGAATACTGCATTCAGTTTTGGTCGCCATGATGTAAAAAAGATGTGGAAACTCTAGAACCGTGATGGCAAAACTATGGCACGCGTGCCACGGGTGGCACATGGAGGTTTCTCTGCCGGCACGCGAGCCGTCGCCTAGCTGAGCTCCGCTGCACATGCCTGAACGTGCCTCCCGCCGGCCAGCTAATTTTTGGGTCTCTGCAGCGCTGTTGTTTAATGAAAATGCAGTTAAAACACTATACAAGCCATCGACAATATAACTATATCCAACAGGAACAGGAAGTGCCTCACAGGAGCACATAGAGGTAAATCCTAGAGAGGCAGTAAATGCATCACTGAACAATGGAGATGAATGCTAGAAAGGAATAAAGCTGCATACAAGGCCGACATAACACCTGTAACAGAGTAGGCATGCGTGGGGGGAGTGTGTGGGGGGCTGTGGCTCCCCCCGCGCCCCTTTTTTTGTCCCAGGAGGTTTCAGGGAGGCCTACTAGGCTCAAAACGCAGGGGGAGGGGTGCGCATTGTATTATGGGTGTGGGCATGTCCGCGCACGTGCGCTTCTGGCACACGAGGACAAAAAGGTTCGCCATCACTGCTCTAGAAAGAGTGCAGAGAAGAGCAACCAAGATGATTAGGGGACTGGAGGCTAAAACATATGAAGAACGGTTGCAGGAACTGGGTATGTCTAGTTTAATGAAAAGAAGAATTAGGGGAGATATGATAGCAGTGTTCCAATATCTCAAGGGCTGCCACAAAGAAGAAGGAGTCAAACTATTCTCCAAAGCTCCTGAGGGTAGAACAAGAAGCAATGGGTGGAAACTAATCAAGGAGAGAAGCAACTTAGAACTAAGGAGAAATTTCCTGACAGAACAATCAGTGGAACAACTTGCCTCCAGAAGTTGTGAATGCTCCAACACTGGACGTTTTTAAGAAGATGTTAGATAACCATTTGTCTGAAGTAGTGTAGGGTTTCCTGCCTAAGCAGGGGGTTGGACTAGAAGACCTCCAAGGTCCCTTCCAACTCTGCTATTGTATTCTCTGCTCAGAATAATATTTCTGAGACCCCATGGAAGAAGACAGTCCTGGACTGGAAGTTGCTGGCTGAAGGAAGAGACCTCCAACCAGCATCGGCGACTTAGAATCTAGCATTTTCAAGAGGTTGGAAAACCCTGAAGCTAAAAGATGTTGTTTTTCTATGGCATCACCTCTCCTCCTATAGCGACCGTAGAAACATGGCCATCTTGTGTGATTTGATATATTCAGGCACTGCAGATTACTCACTTTGACTTAGAAACCTCCTGTTTGTTTTTATGTGTACCCAGAACAAAATATCAGTTACATGGTTACAGCAGGAACAGTTACTTTGTTAGTGAGTAGAAGCATTTCTTGTTTTTGTTGGTTCTCCAATACCCTGTTGTTGCTCTTTTTTACCCTACTCTCTTCCAAACAACAAAAAAATTTAGGTCTACTCCTTGAACTGACGAAAGGTTTAAACTGTAGCACTGATTTCTATTTCTCCTTCTAGACTTACCGTATGGTTGGGAACAGGAGACAGATGAAAACGGACAAGTCTATTTTGTGGAGTAAGTTGGAATTTTTTGGTATGCTTTTGAGGGATTGAGAGGCAGTGGGTTAAGGGCCTTAGCCCAGGACAGGGGCCTCCAAACTTGGCAACTTTAAGACTTGTGGACTTCAACTCCCAGAATTCCTCAGCCAGCCAAGTCTTAAAATTTGCAAATTTGGATACCCCTGAACCGGGATGAGGGAGACCTAAATTATCTTGTCATGGAATGTACTTGAGAGAATTGGGCTTGTGCTTCTCTCTCAATCCTATCTTGTTCATTGGATGGTTGTGGGGAAAATGGGATAAAAGAACATTCTCTCAGGCAGGACATACATAAATCCATTAACAGATTAAGAGAGTTGGAAGGGACCTTGCAGGTCATCTAGTCCAACCCCCTGCCCAAGCAGGAGATCTTACACCCGCCTCTACCTAGGATCGAACTCACAACCTCCTGATTGTGAGACAAGAATTAATTCATGTGTTGACTGTGATTATGTTTTGTGTTTAATGAGAGAGGGAGGGAGAGAGAGAGAGAGAGAGAGAGAGAGAGAGAGAGAGAGAGAGAGAGAGAGAGTGTGTGTGTGTGTGTGTGTGTGTGTGTGTGTGTGTGTGTGTCTAGGGAGCTTGTAAGATTGCCTGTTATGTTATTTTTTATTTCTTTTTCTGTAAATGAACTTTGATTTAACTTTTGTACTGTATGTATTTCTTTTGGTTATATTGCAACGCAATGGGTTTATTCAAAAATAAAACTCTGTCATGAAGTGCTACAGGCTCCTTGGAGAAAGAGCAATGTACCAATAAACACATTTTTTTTGGGAAACTTATAACTTTCGGTTCAAGTCAGACATTTAGAGAGTTCAGGCCTAAGTTGCAGAGCAGATACTTTTGCAGAAATATTTATGCCTGTTGTTTTCATTCGGCAATGAAGACCTTGGGCCAGTTACCATGACAGCCGTTGCCAGAGTAGACTTTGATAGTTTCATAGACTAACTTAGTATAAAGTGATTTCAAATATTTCTATGGCATTAAATTCTTCTTGCTTTGCAAAACTCGGAGGTTGCATGGAAGCTAGGAATTTGACTTAGCTTTCAATAGATTAGGAGCTACTTATTCATTATCATAGATTTAAAAACTAGGTAGATTTAAGAATTCACTTGGGGTGATTTAATCAGTAGGGAAATAGAAGTTTTTAGGGTTTCTCCCCATCTGCTAGGAGCAATAAAGGAAACCCTCAAGAGAAGTCATTTCTTTATTTTTTTATATTTTAAATTGTCCCAAATTATATACTGCTTTTTAAAATTCATACTTCATGTTTTCAGAAGTTGCTTTTACAATCTATTATTGCCTTAAATTGTTTTTTACAGCAAATAACTTCCCCCCCAGTAAAAAAAACCCTTCCAAATAAGTTTGTATTGTGATAGTGTAGAGCAGCGGTCACCAACTGGTGGTCTGCAAGAAAATTTTGGTGGTCCGCAGAAAAATTATTTGCATTTTTTATATTGCACTAAATCAGGGGTCCTCAAACTGGATACTGGGCTGGATACATGCAATGAACACTTGTGTTGCTGCAGAGAGTCTCCCCCCTTCGGGGTCTTTTTGGGTGGGTCGGAGGGGGGCAGAAATTCTGACTTGGGGTCTGCTTCAGCCTCCTGGTGCAGGGCTTTGGGCGAAGGCTGGAGCGAAGCGCCGCTGGTGGCGAAGAGCCGGAGGGCCTTGTTCCATTGGGACTGCATCATGGCCTGGAACTGGCTGACCATCTCAGCCCGCTGAGCCTCCAGGCGCGTCTCACAGGTCTTCCCTCTTCTTGTAAAGCCTATGCTCCTAGTCCTCAGTGAGGTGGTTCTGCTGAGCCTCTTTTTTGGTCAGATCCAATTTGAACTGAGCCAGCTGTTTTGCCAACTCTTTTTTGTGGTGGCTGCTTAGCTCCAACAACTGCTTCCTGTTGGGGCCCTAAGGAGCCCGGGCGGGCAGGCGAGGAGTGGCTGGGAGGGGAGGGGCGAGTAGAGGCTGTCGAGGCGCCCCTCGATGTGAGTGACATCGAGTTGGCCACA
Source organism: Diadophis punctatus similis (assembly GCA_023053685.1). NCBI lineage: Eukaryota > Metazoa > Chordata > Lepidosauria > Squamata > Dipsadidae > Diadophis > Diadophis punctatus. Next base: position 10,037,746 of record JALIGW010000015.1, read on the forward strand.
CCCACCTAGTCACATGACCACCTATCCACGCCCGCCCAGCTGGTCATTAGGCAGATCATATTAGTTGTCCGCGGGATTTAAAATTATGGATTTAGTGGTCCCTGAGGTCCGAAAGGTTGGTGACCATAATGAAGGAATGTATGGGCTTTTAAAGGAGGAGAAATAACTTATCACGAGAAAGAGAAAGTCTGAAAAAAAAACCCCTCAAAATATTGCATTGAGTCTCTCTTTGGCATAAGAAGGAATAAAGAAAAATTAGCAAGCTTTTACAGGTATGTTAGTCTACCCTACAACAATCAAATAGCATTCCGATAATTATTGTGTTACCGGTTTCCTGACTGGGCCTACATTGAAAACTGACAGCTCAACAATCTTTAAGTATCTTTGAGTAGCATTTTAAATGTAAATGTAGGATTGCCTACGCTTTAACAAGCTGCTTTCATTTATTAGAATTTCTTCAGGAGCTCAGCATAGTTCTTGCAGTTCTAAAGGTGGTTTTTCAAGAGGCAACTGGACTTTCCGGTTTTTGTTTGAAGACATTTCGCTTCTCATCCAAGAAGCTTCTTCAGTTCACAGGCCCATATTGTCGATTTAGAACGAAAATGAGTCAGCAGAGAGAGAGAGAGGAAAAATGGTTTAGAATTATTATTATTATTAATAAGTTACAATAGTAGGTGTTAAATATTAGGAGAAGATTCTGCTCACCATGTTTGTTAATACAACAGATCATGTTTACCATGTCTGTTAATACAACAGGTTGTGTTTATTTTTTATTTTTTTATTTTTTTATTCAAAAAGTTTTATTGATACAAAGTACAAACATTTTTTAATTCCCCCCCCTTCCCCCCAACCCCCTCCCTCCCCTCCCCCGGCTTCCCAGAAAGAACACAGGATATAATCTTCAAATAACCATAAACTTCAAATATACTAACAAATTATAAATTCAAAAATTCCTCTAATTAAATTTTTTTTATTAAACTCCACATTGTCTAAAATCTATTAAACCATTGTAAAATTCTAACCATATATCATTATTAAACTATATATATCTTCTTAATCTGATACTTTTTTTGAATATAATCTTCAAATAACCATAAACTTGAAATATACTAACAAATTATAAATTCAAAAATTCCTCTAATTAATTTTTTTTATTAAACTCCACATTGTCTAAAATCTATTAAACCATTCTAAAATTCTAACCATATATCATTATTAAACTATATATATATCTTCTTAATCTGATACTTTTTTTGAATATAATCAGTCCATCTACTCCATTCCGATATGTATCTTTCATTTGAATGTTCTTTTAAATATAATGAAATTCTTGCCATTTCTGCCAGGTGTGTAACTTTTATTGTCCATTCCTCATTCCTGTTTATTTTTTTAAAAAAAACTATAATGGCAACAGTATATGTATATAATTTAAATAGCAACATAAGAATGTCAACTACTTTTCTCCCCTCAAAGAACTGTTAACTGATCTTTTTGAAGTGTAACAGAATGACAAGCAACAAATCCTCTTAAAAGTATCTGCTTTTACTTTCTGTTAAAAGTAACGACAAGGGAAATATATGTAACACTATTAGGTTGTGTCTGTTGTTGATTAAATCCGGTGCTGATACATTCTGGTAAGATGAAGTAAGTGTGCGGTCCTTTTGGGGGGGGGGGTACATATTTCAGTGTGCCTTTATAACAGACATTGGGTTTGCCAGTGTCTGCTGAAATTATTAATTACTTTCTTCTGCCGTGCTGTGAAGAAGGATTAAGAAGTTGCATTGCAAGGCAAAACAATACATTCATGAAATCCAGGACAAGTCTTTCAAAATATTAAAAGCGATGGTTTCAAAGAGTAAGCAAAAAAATAAATGTGTCCTTTTTAGAAAAAGAATCTGGAAGGGTAAATGTGAACCGTTCTTTTAAAGGAGGTCATCCCACAGCTTAGAAATGACACAAAAGAATCCCTTTTCCTTAAGTTTATGGGAACGGGCCTTTGAAAGTGGAGAGATTCGAAAACGGACAGCCAGATGTTCCCGTTTTCCTATTGCACATAAGCAGGCCAAAACCTTAAGTAATATATATTATCGCAATAGAAGATAATATTTGTAGCTCGGGATTGAATTGTGGGGGTCCTTGGTACTCTGAGCTTGGCTGTTTTCTTGCAAACGTTTCATTACCCAATTAGGTAACACATTAAAGTTTGTTTCAAAATCAATTTCCAGAAGCACACACAGATGACTGATTCAGCTGGATTCAATAACTTCTTTATAAACATTATATATATATATATATATATATATATATATATATATATATATATATATATATATATATATATATATATATATATATATATATATATATATATATATATATATATATATATATATATATATTTACAATACCACAAGTAGAATTCTTCTTCAATCAGTTACAGGCAAACACAAGCAAGAGAGTTAGTTTCATTTCAGCAGAGTTCAGAGTGGAAGAGTACAGAGTAGAGACTGGAGCCACACCCAGCCTTAAGCTTAAGCTCCAGTTTCGATTCTCTCCACAGACTCAGAAGTGGTTAGCTCTTATTGGCTGAATCAGTTGCTATGCCTGTTCATTGGCTAACCTTGTTAACATGGCTCTTCCCAGTTCATGAATATCTTAACATAACATTAGTGCACTGATGATGTTACCTAGTTGGGCAATGAAATGTCTGTGAGAAAACATCCTGGCTCAGAGAGCACCAAGGACCCCTCAATATATATTATGTTTTAGGCTCTCTGAGGCTGCCAAGCTCAGAGAGCACCAAGGAGCCCTCATTTCAACCCTGAGTATCAAACATTCTCCTTTATTGGTTTAGACCAGGGGTAGGCAAAGTTGGCTCTTCTATGACTCATGGACTTCAACTCCCAGAATTCCTAAGCTAGCATGATTGGCTCAGAAGTTCTGGGAGTTGAAGTCCACGAGTCATAGAAGAGCCAACTTTGCCTACCCCTGGTTTAGACTATCCTTTTCGCATATTTTTTTAAAAAGGAGTTTACTCATAGTGGCACAGTGGTTAGAATGCAGTATTACAAGGTAACTGTACCCACTGCCAAGAGTTTGATCCTGACTGGCTCAAGGTTGACAGCCTTCCATCCTTCCGAGGTTGGTAAAATGAGGACCCAGATTGTTGGGAGCCCTATGCTGACTCTGTAAACCGCTTAGAGAGGGCTGTAAAGTACTGTGAAGCAGTACGTAAGTCTAAAGTGCTATTGCTATATGATCTAACTCCATGATGGCGAACCTATGGCACGGGTGCCACAAGTGGCACGCGGAGCCATATCGGTGGGCACGCGAGCTCAGGTCCGCCGTGCATGTGTGCACCAGCCGGCTGATTTTTGGGCCTTCTGGGCCCACTGGGAGTCGGGAAACAGGTTGTTTCCAGCCTCCAGAGGGGGTGGGGAAGGCCGTTTTCGCCCTCCCCAGGCTCCTAGAAAGGTTCTGGAGCCTGGGGAGAGCGAAAAATGGGCGTGCCATTGCATGCTGGGAGCAGGGGGGTCATGCGTGCATGTGCGGGGATGCATGGAATTATGAGTGTGGGCACGCACACACGTGATCCCCGCATTCCCCCCCCCTTTTGGCACGCGAACCAAAAAAGGTTTGCCATCACTGATCTAACTCTACACCTTCGCAAAGCCACATCTGAGTTTTATCCAAATGAGAAGCTTTTGTGTTGCAATGTTAAAGCCGACTTGTTAAACAGCTTTACGAAACGAGACAGTCCTGCCCGAAATTTAGAAACATTTTCACACACTCTGAGAGGTTTCTCAGCACAGGAGCTTTGTAGCAAAAGGAAGACTTGTGTTCATGTAAGTAGTTCCTTTGTTGCTTTGATTTAACTAAGGTTGGATATCCTAAAGTGACAATTGGATTTTTAGATCATGCAAGGAGGTGATTAGAGGCCTCTCGTGAAGTTTCTTTTTTAGTTTCTCCTTCCAGGAGCTAATTGCATTTTTAATCATTTTTGTTTACTCGTACTGCATTTATACCAAAACCGCTTTTGAAAAATTGCAAGGTGGGTGTCACTGACATAGTTCTTATAGATAGCTGATCTTTTCCTAACAGTTAGAACAATTAAATTAGTGGCATGGCTTGCCTTCAGAAGTTATGGGTGCTGCAACACTTTTTAAGAAGAGATTGGGCAGCCATTTGTCTGAAATGGTAGAGGGTTTCCTGCTGTAGCAGGGGTTGGACTAGAAGACCTCTGAGGTTCCTTCCAATTCTGTTATTCTATCTTTACTGAAGCAGAGTCACTAGAATCAAAGAGACTCATCATTTATATTTTGCACTACTCTGAATTATGAAACTTCACTTTACTTTATTGATTAGCCCTTGGGCCATATCAAAGTGTAGAGTTCCAGACACTAATTATTACTAAAATCTGATAAAAACAATTTAAAATGGAATTGGATAAAATAGGATTTAAAATGAAATTGGAATAAAGTACAGTTTAAAATGAAATTGGAATAAAATACAATAATTTAATTTATAGGTAAATAAAATATGAGAAAATTATATTTCGGTATCACCCCTACAATCTATCCCAATCAGTCCCACGTATGCAGATCTCAACCGAACCATTTTGTTTAAATACTGTGCTGTGTTAAATGTTATTTTCAGACACTGGCCGCACATAAGGTAAGTTGTTTTGATATAGGGATCCCAATGGGTCATTCGTTTGGTATATAGACCAAGGTACCTGTCTCTCACCCCCTTATATAAGCAACAATCAAATAAGATGTGAGCCAGGTCTTCTACCCCTGCCGCTCCGCAAATGCAGAGACGTCCACTGTAGGGTATAGAATGGTATGAAACTTTAAAAAAACCTGATTGAGCTGTTATCTTCAGTGTGATAGAAATGTCTCTCTTGATTGCTTCAAGGTTGAGTTTACTTTTTGATTTAATGTATGGGTATGTAGCTGTGCTTGTGGTAATAAAATGAGATATTGACATAGAGGGACGCGGTGGCTCAGTGGCTAAGAAGCTGACCTTGTTGGTCGAAAGGTCGGCAGTTCAGCGGTTCGAATCCCTAGTGCCGCGTAATGGGATGAGAGCTCCCGTTATTTGTCCCAGCTTCTGCCAACCTAGCAGTTCGAAAGCACATAAAAAAATGCAAATAGAAAAATAGGGACCACCTTTGGTGGGAAGGTAACAGCGTTCCGTGCGCCTTCGGCGTTTGGTCATGCCGGCCACATGACCACGGAGACGTCTTCGGACAGCACTGGCACGTTGGCTTTGAAACAGAGATGAGCACCTCCCCCTAGAGTCGGGAACAACTAGCACATATGTGGAAGGGGAACCTTTACCTTATTGACATGGAAAAATGCTTGTTTTACTTCAAAGCCATATAAACAAGAGGACCACATACCTTGATCCCAGAATGGCATTCACCGTGGAAGATAATCCCATGAAAACCAACATGAAGCAGAAGTATGACAGCAACACCACGGCAATGGAAGTATTAGAAGGCCGAGACTTGAGTGGCAAGGTGATCATAATCACAGGAGCAAATGCAGGAATAGGTAGGTGCAGCCAACTCTTCATTAAACCAGCATTGAGTGTTGGACCTTCCTTCCTTCTTCCTCCTTTCCTTATGTAATATATGCATGTTGGATCCAAACCTGGACATTTTTTCAGGTGACCTGTAGGTGTACTAGTTGTATCTGTCTATAGCATGTTAAAGGTGCTTGCCTTGATCATACACCCACTCATGAGGCCAACAAGAAGTAAGGTTTGTTTCAGGAGCTGCTGATAGGTACTGTAATGTATCCATAATTGCATTTAAGCCATCTTTCAGGGCCATCTGGATACTGCCCTCTTCTGGCTGATCATCTAAACTTTATTCAAGAAAACAGTCTCATTAGTTTCAACTGAACTTATGCCAGGATAATTTATCTGCATGGGAACTCATTTTCTTAATTACTAGCTTTTTAAACCACTGGAATATTTCTTATTTTATTGAGGAACGAAATGCAGAAGTAAGATTGCCTTGCGATAGTGGCAATTATCTGTAGCTTGGGTGTAGGATGAGTGTGGGAAATTTGCCCTCTGAGCTTGTGGGTTGGTTTCTGAACATTTCGTTGCCAGGCTAGGTAACGAAACGTTCGGAAACCAACCCACAAGCTCGGAAGAACAAACCTCCACCCTCAGTAAAGTTGTCTACTAAAAAAAGAAATGAGTGAATCTTGTTCTTGCTTGGTGTTTAAATAAGGAACATTCTAGATTATTTAAACTCTCTAACCTAGTGCTATTTCAATATGTCAGTCCTCAGTGTTTCCACACCAGGAAAGCAGCAGGGGAAGGCTACTGTAAAATCTCCATTCCCACCCCACTCCAGGGGAAGGTTACTGCAAAATCCCCATTTCCTCCCGATCAGCTGGGACTCGGGAGGCAGAGAATAGATGGGGGCGGGGCCAGTCAGAGGTGGTATTTACCTGTTCTCCGAACTACTCAAAATTTCCACTGCCGGTTCTCTGAACTACTCAAAATTTCCGCTACCGGTTCTCCGAACTACTCAAAATTTCTGCTACCGGTTCTCTGAACTACTCAAAATTTCCGCTACTGGTTCTCCAGAACTGGTCAGAACCTGCTGAAACCCATCTCTGCAGGGAAGGTATTTTGGTTCCTAGCATGCTTTCCAGGTGTGGTAAAGGTTGGTTTGGAGTTCAAGAAAGCTTTTGCTTTCTGGCTATCCCTTCTTTAGTACTTAATCTCCCATAATTACCAATTACTCATAGTGTGATTAAGGCAAAAGGTTGTGTGAATGTCAAAAGGCTTCAGGAGCATGTCCCAAAGGTGCTTTTTCAAAAGGCAACTCGACTTTCTTTATTTTTCTTTGAAGACGTTTCGTTTCTCAACCAGAAACGAAAGCTTGTTCAATGCAAGAGAGAACGGAGAACTGAAGAAGCTTCTTGGATGAGAAGCGAAACGTCTTCAAGGAAAAAAAAAGGAAGTCCAGTTTGAAAAAGCACCGTTGGGGAACAACCATGACCTGGATGACTGAGAATCTTCATGGACCTTTCAGGATCATGTGTCATTGAACAATCTGGTCTTCTGGATAAATTTGAATCCTCCATCCTCATTCATTCAGTCCAGCAATTAAAAACCAAGTTTTCTCTACTCTAAAACATTCCTAAGCCATGTAATAAAATCATCTCTATTTTTCTAAACTTCACTTTCCTTTTCGAGTTTCTGCATTTTAAATTAAATTTAAATTTAAGAAAAACTTTTTTTTTGTATTTCAGTAAAAAAAGGTGACATGGTCAATCACAATTTCTTATTATAAATACATTTTTTAAATGTTAATCTCTTGGTAAGCTTGCATTGCTGTTTCTTTTTTATTGGCTCTGTTGCATAGAAAAGCAGGATTAAAAACGCTGTTAATGTATATTTGGTGGTCCTTGACCGTTTTTGTGGATTTTTTTCTTGTCCTCACTAGAGGGCGCTGTTGCTCTTTAGAAAAATAATATTGGCCAATGATAGCAAAGCTCTTTCAAAGTTTGACCAAAACAAAGATTAGTTTTGACTGGGCTATTTTATATTTTAATTGCTGGTGCTAAAGTTCAGAAGTGGAAAGGTATAGGAACTAATCTCTACTAATAATTGAATTCAACTTTATTGGCAAACATGCCTGGCAGGATGAAACACAGTGTGAGTTAATAGCAGCCCCCGTATTTTTAACTGAAGCCTAAGATGAATGTAGTTATCAAAGCACTAACCTTTGTCTTTATCTAAAACTTTCTTGTACGTCCTTGAAATCTCATGTAGGGAGTTCTGTATGTGTGCTGCAATCTGTCTGTGGTCTTATAAGAACTGTGTGGTACATCTGGAATTCTTTGTCGCTTTCCGAAAAAGAAAGGAAGGGACCTTGGAGATCATCTAGTCCAGTGATGGTGAACCTATGGCACGCGTGCCACAGGTGGCACGCGGAGCCATATCGGAGGGCACGCGAGGCGTTGCTCTGTCAGCTCCACGGCAAACCGGAAGTTCGGAAAAACGCACTTCCGGTTTGCCGTTGTGCTGTTTTTCGCACTCCGGAGGGTTCAGGGAAGCTTCCTGAAGCCCCGGAATGCAAAAAATGACAAAATGGGCAAACCGGACAGTTCGGAAAACGCACTTCCGGTTTGCCATTGGGCTGTTTTTAGCACTCCGGAGGGTTCAGGGAAGCTTCCTGAAGCCCCGGAATGCAAAAAACGACAAAACGGACAAACCGGAAGTGCGTTTTCCGAACTTCCGGTTTGCCTGTTTCGTCGGTTTTTACCGTCCCAGGCTTTGGTAAGGCCTTTGCGCGGGGGTGGGGGTGTGTGCACATGCGCAGGGGGCAGCATGGGGGGGTTGTGCGCATGCGTGGGGGGAGGGAATGGGTGTGTGCACGTGTGCACACGCTAGCGCGC
>JALIGW010000015.1:10051174-10113674 GCA_023053685.1 Diadophis punctatus similis
TTTGTGACCTTCTGACAAGCAAAGTCAACGGGGAAGCCAGATTCGCTTAACAACTGAATTACTAACTTAACAACTGTAATAATTCACTTAACAACTGTGGCGAGAAAGGTCGTAAAATGGGGCAAAATTCACTTAATAACTGTCTCGCTTAGCAACATAAATTTTGGGCACCATTGTGGTCATAAGTCGAGGACTACCTGTACTTTAGTAACTTTAAACTCATATTGGGTAGAATGCTAACTTTCGTTAATATAGTTTGTTTCATCATTGTACTTGTGTAAAGAAAACCGTGAATGGAACATCGTGTAAGGAAGCTGCCATTTTGTTCTGATTTTTTTCTCGAAGTTGCCCTTGTTTCCTCAACTCTGAGGAAATGTGTTGGCTTAATGCTTGAAGGATACAGCATCGTTTAGCTGACGAAACAGTCCTCTAATTTCATCTGAGTTGAAATATGCCTTTTTAATTTTATGAAACTGCTTGTATTAATATTGCACTATTGTACTTGCCAAAAGGAGATTTAAAACATGCAACCAATTTTGTTTTTCCTTAATGCTTAATTAGTACTCTCTTCTGCAGTTGGCCTGCTCACAGGAGCTGCAGAAGAATTGCTACATCTGAAAGAAACGGCGGTTATGAGGTTGGATCATGTTTCTTCTTTATCTGGGGGAACAACCCCCCCCCCCCACATATTTTTATACTCATAGGTGTCATTGTTCCCGCCATTATCCCAGAAGGCAACTTCTGCCTTTTGTTTTAATTGCAAAAGTAGGCGACAAATTTTTCTTTGCTCTAGATGTTCTTTTACTTCTCAGTTGTAAAATAAAAATCGCAGGTTGTAGATCGGGCAAAGGAAAAAAAAATCTAACCGGTGGGGTTATAAAAGGAGCAAAACATAATACTTTAAACGAGGAAAATGAAATTTCCGGCACTTTTAAAGTTGTCCTAAACTAATGGCAGCTGGGGAAAATGGCGGACTAGCCTTGTGTTAAACTCCACTTTGTATTTTGTATTTGGTTGCAGGAATTGGGTATCTCTAGTTTAATGAAAAGAAGGCCTGGGACAACATGAGAGCAGTCTTCCAATATTTGAGGGGCTGCCACAAAGAAGAGGGGGTCAAGCTATTCTCCAAAGCGGCTGAAGAAAGGACAGGAAGCAATGCATGGAAGCTAATCAAGGAGGGAAGCAACCTAGAACGAAGGAGAAATTTTCTGACAGTGAGAACGATCAACCACAGGAATGGCTTGCCTTCAGTGGTTGTGGGTACTCCATCGCTGGAGGCTTTTAAGAAGAGACTGAACATCCATTTGAAATGGTATAGGGCCGTGATGGCGAACCTATGGCACGCGTGCCGGAAGTGGCACGCTGAGCCATCTCTCCGGGCACGCCAGCCGTCTCCTGTTGCTCTTCCGGGTTCCAGTGTGCACATCCGCGCCGGCCAGCTGGTCTTCTCGCTCGCAGGAGTGCCGGAAACTGGAAGACCAGGTGACCGGCATGCATGCGCACATTGGGGAGCTGCTTTTCCGGTTTCCGGCGCGCCCACGTGCACGTGCTCCCGTTTCGGCACTCGGTGCCGAAAAGGTTTGCCAACACTGATATAGGGTCTCCTGCCTGAGCAGCTGGTTGGAGACCTCCCTTCCAACTCTGTTATTCTATCCTGTTATTTTTTTTTTTTGTAACACTGGCTGAGATTATAGAGGTACTTAAAGACCTAAACGTGATGAATATAATTTTTATATTGAGCTCTTGAGCGGAAGGTCACTGTGTTATATTGAATGGTTCCTGAAATGCTTTGAAAAACTTGAGAACTTTCAAGCCAGAGTTTTAGGATTTCTGCTTCTAATATTAAAACTCTGGGATGCTGTTGGTTGTGTTCAAGTCAGAATTCCAGCAGTTGAAATCTTAGAGTTTGGGAAAGAAGACAGAACAGAGTAGCACATATACATACATAAGTTCTTTATCATGGTCAATGATCCATGCACATTAACAGGCAAAGGAATTAAAAAAAAGATTATGTGAGATATATTATTTGATGTGTCTTGTCTGCTGCCATGGAAAATTTGGTGATATATTACCGTAGTAGTGTACAACTAGAAAGTAGAAATCCTGTCTAGGACGTTGTTGCAAAATGGGTAGAATAAATGAGTCCCTTAGTTCCCTTTGAAAATTGCAATACGGCCGTAGAAGAGTGACAGTTTCAATTTCTCCTGAGCCGCATGGAAAAATCAGTTCAAATAAGGGTTATTTTAGTATCCACTCATCAAAGAAAATGGATGGCAGATTATTGTGCCATGTCCCCCAAAGTCTTTTTTCAACCTAGGGAAAATGATAGGTCAAATATTTGGCTGCCTCATTGGGACTCCTTGTAATCCAGGTTCTACCGTTGTATGGATCCCACTGACCTCCAACTGGTGTACCAGTTCCATAATATGTCATCAAACTTTATTCGATGTTGTGTAGTTTATTTGGTGTAGTGTACAATTGTATTCTGATGTATGCTGTGATACTCATTAAATATATATATATATTTCTTATGTTTCTAAAGCGTTTCTCTAGAATGATGGTCTATGTGTAGTGCTAAGCCATAATAAGGTGGTTTGTTTTTAAGCTTAGCATGATGCCTGAATCAGTAGTGGGTTCTAAAACCCTTTACTACTGGTTCACGCACGCTCGTGGACGACACTTCTGTGCATGCTCAGAAGCATCTAGGGCAAGGTGGGCGGAGTGTCCTGCCGCAGGCGCTAGCTGTTCGCAGAACCGGGCCAAACCAGGAGCAACCCATCGCTGGCCTGAATCCATCCCTCATGGTTTAGTATTAGGTGTTAGGTACAAGAAGACAGGAGCCAGGACAGACTATGCTTTTTAGAATAGGTTTAGAATGGAAAGTTGATATCTTAGGTTAAGGTCAGTACACAGGTTCTAAAATATATTTAGTTCCTGCTTTTTCTTTTTTTTTTTTACCAAGGTGACTTTCTGCACTATTAAAAAAAATGAAAATCTGGTAGCAAACTATTTTAAAACTCATGATTTAATCAAATGTTTACTGGAAAAGAGGGCTTTAATGCTGCAAGGAAATAGCTGGCGTGAGAACAGGTACGTTCTTGAATATGAGGTAATGTAAGTCAAGCATTAATGGGACCAGAATGATAGCCTCTACACAAGATCTTAATAACTAGGGAGATCCTTATCAAATAATGAACAGTAAATGGTCAAATTCTTACTGATCCTTTAGATACTTTATCTCCTAAGCGTTTTGAAGCTTTAACATTTATAGACGGCTTTCTAATTTGTCTGGGAACAGTTCATAAGCCAATGAAACTATTGTAATGAAGAAATTGCATCTTGCCATAACTAGCTCCAGGCAATATTCTGGCTATTACATTTTGGAATCATTGACCTTTCTGAGTGCTTCTCATATAGATAATCTTACTATATCAAAATATTCCGCCTTTTATCTCTCTCTGCCCAGCGATCCACCTAGATATCTCAATAATTATCTGAAAATACCTATTAAATTACACATTTTTGTGCCTAAATTCTATGTGAAATACATTTTTGCAATTTCTAAAGAGAAGTAGATAATTTAAATGTTTAAACTGGAACTCTATGTGATCTAAAAGCTGTGTGCATGTATATATATATTTATACAGTATATATAAAGTTGGCATGTACCATGTTAAAGTGCTTTTTATTCCCAAAGTAATAGATATCAAAATTCTACCTTGCCTTGTTTAAACCAATTTTTTTTAAATGAACAAATCTTAATATACTCGATGCTGGCTTTTAATGAGGTAGACTTAGAAAATAACAATGGAATTTAGCCAATATATTTTGCTTATATTTCCTCTTCACTTTTTAAATCTGTGCAAAATGCACATGTTCTGTAGAAGCATATTCAAACTAGTAAGCATGGTCAACTTTACAGAATCTAGTGCTTTTTTAAGTATATGGTTTGCCAAATTAATTCTTAAATCAGAAAAGTACTATGAAATACGTACTTCTGAAAAAAAGCATTCTGCTTTTCTTGCATTAAGTTTATGATTGACTTAACCAGGGTTTTTTGAAATGACATTTAACCATGGTTGGTTGAATAAGTGATACATAGCAATAGCAATAGCACTTAGACTTATATACCGCTTCACAGTGCTTTACAGCCCTCTCTAAGCGGTTTACAGAGTTCAGCCTCTTGCCCCCAACAATCTGGGTCCTCATTTTACCGACCTCAGAAGGATGGAAGGCTGAGTCAACCCTGAGCCTGGTGAGATTTGAACAGCTGAACTGCTGAACTAGCAATCAGCTGAAGGTTGCAGTGCTGCTTTTAACCACTGCACCATCTCGGCTCCTATATATATCACGCTAATCCCCAAAGTATGTTTTGTTTACAAATCACAATGATGATGATGATGATATTATCCATTTCAGTCGTGTCTGACTTGTCAATTCTATAGGCTGGGTCTTTCCATACCTTCTGATCTTACACTACTTCTTTGAGTTGCTCTATGTTCTGGCTGGTGTCCGCTTTGATGGAAGCTACTTTAAAACTAAATCCTGCAAACTTCCTAATTTCTTAGTGGTCCAATTAATAAGTTTCTTGATTTAGTCATCATCTGATAGAAAATTGGAATGGGAAACAAAGTTGGGTTCTCAACAGTTTTGAGAACATGATTGGGTTAAGTTGAATAGCTGGAAAATGCCAAATGTTTTTCTGCTTCAAAATATTTCTGGTGTGCTCTAAACCCCAATAATGCAATCTTGTTCCACTTTTGAAAAATTCTGTCCAATGCTCCATTGAAAAGAGTCTCTCAGAAAGATGATTGTATGTAGAAACTATGCTGGCTGATCATCTTATTCCTTGAGATCAATGGTGGGTTTCTACCGGTTCATCCCAGTTCGGGCGTACAGGTAGCTGTGGCGGCCCACCTGCTCTGACGTCATTACAGACATTCTGCGCATGCACACGCTCCCGTTCCCGAACCGGTAGCAACGGTAAGTGAAACCCACCACTGCTTGAGTTGTACTATATCAGTGGTTCCCAACCTTTCTAATGCCGCGACCCCTTAATATAGTTCCTCATGTTGTGGTGACTCCCAACCATAAAATTATTTTTGTTGCTACTTTATAACTGTAATTTTGCTACTGTTATGAATCGTAATGTAAATATCTAATATGCAGGATGTATTTTCATTGTTACAAATTGAACATAATTAAAGCATTGCGATTAATCACAAAAACAATATGTAATTATGCCAGATCAGAAATTCTCGGGCCAGTCTTTGCAAGAGCACAAGGAATATCATCTTCCACACCAAGTCTACTTCTGTATTTAGACTTGATAACCAACAAGTGTACAGCAATATTTCTCAATCTCAGCAACTTTTAAGGTGCCTGGACTTCAACTCCCAGAATTCAAAGCAAAGCTGGCCCCTTAGCTGATGCTGTCAAAGCTCGGCCGCCAGGCGTCACAAACGCCTCTCACCAAATGGCACCTCTCCCGACCAATCGGAGGGCTTGGGCGAGTTGAGTCGATATGGCCAGGCTTGTGGCAGTGGGGGGGGGGAGCTGAGGATGCCGGGGTGACCCCTGGGAAATGGTCATTCGACCCCCAAAGGGGTCCCGACCCCCAGGTTGGGAACCACTGTACTATATCTTTTCTAATTGGGCATTCTAATTTATTTTATAATCTACTGTTTGATAAAGCCTTTGGAACTGAAGTAAAAAAAAATCAAGATATAAACACTTTAGTACTTTAATGAACCAAAATAAACAGAGGTTTCTTCTGTATATCATACATGAGATGATAATTTATCTTACACTCCAGTGATGCTGTATAAAATGTCTGTGTTGCTTCAGATATCTGGCAGCGGTTACCTCAGGAAATCCAAAGGCTAACAGTTTATCGAAAATACCATATATTATAAAATATTAATGGTTTAATGAAGAACAGAACACTGAACACTAGTGGAATTTCATTTTTTTAAAAGGAAATGATTAATATGGGGTGAGCCATATTGTTTGTCGGCTTGTTGCCATTTAAAATAGATTGTCAGGGGAAATTCAGCGTAGACTTTGTTATTTGAGCTACATACAGCTTTATACTGAGCATTATTACAACAACAGTCTTTTGTGTATACACTATTAATATTCACACCGGTTTTATTATGAAGATACACTGAACTTTCTTCTTATATCTTTTACTTCTATTTTTTTTAAAAAATATACAATTACACGTAGTCCTCGGCATACAGCCACACTTGAGCCCAAAATTTCCATTGCTAAGCAAGGCAGCTGTTAAGTGACTTTTGCTCCATTTTACAACCATTCTTGCCATGGTTGTTAAGTGAATCACCGCAGTTAAGTTGGTTGTAAAGTGAATCTGGCTTCCCCATTAGCTTTGTTTGTCAGACGGTCGCAAAAGGTGATCACATGACCCCGGGACACTGCAACCGTCATAAATACATGCCAGTTGCCAAGGGTCCAAATTTTGATCACGTGACCACAGGATGCTGATTGTAAGTGAACAATCTCATAACTCACTTTTTTCAGTACCATTGTGACTTTGAAATGGTCACTAAATGAATGATTGTATTTTTTTATTTTTAAAAAAATGTATAGGTAACTTGAGGATTGTAATTTGAGGATTACCTGTATAGTTTTATGTAGGGAATATTTCATATTGGGCTACCTTCAATATTACAGCAAGACATTTGCAAATCAGTTGAGAGGATTTTCCATAACTAGGAAAGGATTGAAACTCAGAGCACTTTGCATAAAATAACCTAGTGCCATGATGGCGAACCTATGTCATGCTTGTCACAGGTGGCACGTGGAGCCATATCTGAGGGCACGCGAGGCGTTGCCCTATGTCAGCTCCAGCGCGCATGTGTGCGCTGGCCAGCTGATTTTTGGCCTTCCGGAGGGCAGGGGGCAGGCTGTTTTCGCCCTCCCCAGGCTTCAGGAAAGCCCCCGGAGCCTGTGGATGGTGAAAAACAGGCTTTCCTGAAGCCTGGGGAGGGCTTCAGGAGGCCTTGGGAGGGTAAAAGGAGGCTTTCCTGAAGCCTGGGGAGGGTGAAAGGAGGCCTGGGGAGGACGAAAGGAGGCCTTCCTGAAGCCTGAGGAGGGCGAAAAATGGCCCAACGGGCCTACTGGAAGTTCGTTTCCGAACTTCTGATAGGCCCTTTGGGCCCGTTTTTCACCATCCACAGGCTCCGGAGGCTTTCCTGAAGCCTGGGAAGGGTGAAAAACAGCCCAACGGGCCTACTGGAAGTCCGGAGGCTTCAGTGAGGGCTGCGCGCATGTGCGGGGAGGACACAGCGCTGGGGGGTTGTGCCCGCATGCGCGGAGGGGAGGGCATTGCATTATGGGTGTGGGCACGCGCCCTTTTGGCACCTGAGCAAAAAAAGGTTCGCCATCACTGACTTAGTGTCTCCAGAAGGACTGTACGGGTCTAACATGCTGGTAAACTGATTCCACTTTCCATTGACAATGAATATTAAAAGGTGTGTTCATGTTAACCGCGATTGTTAAGTAGAATCAACCCAGAAGTTGTTTGAAGAGTTTTGGAAGTGATCTGAGAAGGGATGTCAGATCTTTCTTAACTCTGAAGATTTAGAGGAAAAGGAAGGCACTAAGCAACCATTTTAATTTTCAGCACTTCTGATCTCCTCCTTAGAAACTTGCTGGGGAGTACTTAAACTTAGTAATCAAGTGCTACTTGATTACAGTATGAAACCAATTTCGAAACAAATGTAAATGGCTTCTAAATATCAATCTTTATTTTATTAAAACAGTAAAGCATATGGCCCACTAAAAATGGAGCGGCTCAGCAACTGCCTTTCGAAAGTTTCTTTGCTTGCATTTGCTCAGTGGAATTAAAGCAGGGGAAAGTATTTTGCATATGTTGAAAACTAGATTCATCTGCATGCGGTGAATTACTCAGATAATTAAAGTTGCCTGATACAATGAATGGCTTTAAAAAGGAAGAGAAATTGCTTAGACTTAAACACTGTAAGCATGTAATTGCACAGAATGGTATAAATTTATGTAAGCTGTTGTTTCTTTAATCTTAAGTTATACCCTGTGTTGTAAACTAAATTTGTCTTGCCCCAGGGTACTGCTAGAAGTGAAGCTGCGTATATTTAATAGTGTTTTTCCTTTGGATAAACAGGATTTTAAACCAATCCTGCATCTTGCTTCAAACAAAAAAGGAACAAATGGTCATCTTTTCTTGTTGTATTATCTGTTATGTTGAATATTCAAACACTAATTTGAGTCTTTCTAGTTGGAAAGTATTAAGCTGGGATGGCTAGTCTGGAGAAAAGAAGGACTAAGGAGGGGGCATGATAGCAGTATTCCAGTATTTGGGAGGTTGCCACAAAGAGGAGGGAGTCAATCAAAGGTGCTTTTTCAAGAGGCAACTGGACTTTCTGGTTTTTCTTTAAAGAAGTTTCAGCTCAGAAGATGAAGAAGCTTTTTGGATGAGAAGCGAAACGTCTTCAAAGAAAAACCAGAAAGTCCTCTTGACAAAGCACCTTTGAGACAACCATGACCTGGATGACTGAGAATCTTCATAGACAGGAGGAGGTCAACCTATTCTCCAAAGCACCAGAGGGCAGGACAAGAAACAATGGATGGAAGTTAATCAAAGAGAGAAGCAACCTGGAATTCAGGAGGAACTTCCCAACAGTGAGAACAATTAACCAGTGGAATGGTTTGTTCAGACGTTGTGGGTGCTCCTTCACTGGAGGTTTTTAAGAAGAGACTGGACAGCCATTTGTCTGAAATGGTATAGGGCAGTGGTGGCGAACCTTTTGCGGCTCGCGCGCGCTCGCATGCCCACACCCATTCCCTTCCCACCCCCACGCATGCACACAACACCCCCCCATGCTGCCCCTGCGCATGCGCACACCCCCCCACCCCCGCGCAAAGGCTTACCGGAGCCTGGGACGACGAAACCGGCAAACCGGAAGTGCGAAAAAATGCACTTCCGGTTTGCCGGTATGCTGTTTTTTGCACTCCGGAGGGTTCAGGGAAGCTCCCTGAAGCTCCGGAATGCAAAAAACTACAAAATGGACAAACCGGAAGTGCGGAAAAGTGCACTTCCGGTTTGCCGGTGGGCAACCCTCGCGTGCCGGCTTCTATGGCTCCGCGTGCCACCTCTGGCACGCGTGCCACAGGTTCGCCACCACGGGTATAGGGTCTCCTGCTTGAGCAGTGGGTTGGACTAGAAGACCTCCAAGGTCCCTTCCAGCTCTATTCTGATTGATACGATGCCAATTTGTTTGTGGGTAGATTCTTCACAACAAAATGCTTTAAAGTCTTAACATCTTCAGCTTCTCCCTTCTTTATAGTGCAGGTTGTCCTAAACTTACAATGGTTCATTTAGTGACTCTTAGAAGTTACAACGGCACAAAAAAAAATGACATGACTGTTCACACGTTGTGGCATCCCCGAGGTCAGGCTGTTTACCATAGCTTATGATCGTGGTAGTTGAATGAAAGCCGTCTCGCTGCTTGTAATAGCTTGTAATCTTCAGATGTAACCTCCCCTTCCAAGGCCATTTGATTTAATAGCAATAGCAACAGCAATAGCACTTAGACTTATATACCATTTCACAGTGTGTTACATCCCTCGCTAAGCGGTTTACAGAGTCAGCATATTTGCCCCCAACAATCTGGGTCCTCCTTTTACAAACCTCAGAAGGATGGAAGGCTGAATCAACCTCGAGCCGGTGAGGATTGAACTGTCGAACTGCTGGCAGTCAGCAGAAGTAGCCTGCAGTACCGCATTCTAACCACTGCACTGCCACAGCTCATTTAACCTTTCCTGCTACCCCTCTCTGCCCTCCGCTATGCCGTTGCCTTTGTGAGATCAAAAGCCTGGATGGGGGTGAAGCCACTTCGAAAAGTCAGCCTGTCTTGAAACCTCCCCCTCACCACCTGGGCGTGGCTCAAATTATCCAGGTAGCCGGAACACCTGCATGAAGAAGGCCTACGAGTAGATTTCTGAATGACTGGATGAAGGAGGTCTGAGGGAAGGGTGCATTTGCGTGTGGGACCGTCTGAAGATTTGTAAATAGGATAAGGATTAAAAACAGGAGGATTTCATAGGAGGAGGATTTAAACCAGTGGTTTCCAATGTGGGGCCCACGCCCCACAGGGGGCAATTTGATTTTTAACGGGGGCAATTGGAACCTTGTTTAAACTAAGCTAATGGCTTTTTAGGCTTCCTCTGCGTGAGTAGGAGTTCACTTTTTTGAATAGTAAGAATTATATGTCACGGGGGGCATCAGGATTTTAGAGATACTTAGGTGGGGCATAGCCAAAAAAAGGTTGGGAACCACTGATTTAAACGATTGAAATAGGAGAAGGAAGGTGTGTTGGTTATGTTCAGTTGTTTGTAAAAATAATAAAGGCGGGAAATATGTAAGTAAATAAATAAATACACAAATAAATAAATAAATAAATACATAAACAAACATATAAATAAATAAGTAAATAAGTAAATAAATATTGTGTCTACTTTTGGAAAGAGCAGACAAGGACCCTGGCTTTTTCCCCTCACACGAACGGATAGGGATTTAAACGAGTCCTTTTTCTCAGTTGCCTCCTCACTTGCTTGCACTAACTGAAATAGAAGATTAATCCATATGCTCAAGGATTATGTCAGTTGCCAGTTTTTAAATAGTTGGATCATGTCGATTTGCATTGGCTTTTATTCATCGGATTCATTTTCGGTGCTTTTACAGCTGCCTTTCCCCTTCCTTAGTTTACTCCAAGTAACGCTGCCCCCAAACCCTGTGTTACACTTAAAACGTTAGCTGAAGCATTTTTAAAAGAAACCCCGTAATTGAAAAATCTCAAAGGAAATGGATAAAACGCAAAAGAGCAACAGTTAATCACGCTAATGAATTCACATCTGAAGCAGGAAAAAAGCTGATTGCCGAGTTTAACACTGCTATTTTTATTCTATATCTATGCATTTAAGTTGACTTTGTTTTGTATCGGTTCCAGGTTTTTGTAAGCCAGTTTGAAATTTGATGAGTCAGGAGAATAAACCTTTCCACAAATACTTAGGACCCAGGCAGATAGATTTCCCTGCTGACCTGATGCTGTGTTCCTTACTGTGTCTTCTCGATATGTGTTTTGTGACAGGTTTTGAAACGGCAAAGTCTTTTGCCCTCCATGGTGCCCATGTCATTTTAGCCTGCCGAAACACCTCAAGAGCTGATGAGGCCGTGCGCCAGATCTTAAAAGAATGGGTAAGGACCTGTGCTTTATAAATATGTAAATTTATGCTTTAAAGCTTATAAGTGCTCAGAGATTCCTACCTCAAACTCCTAAGCTCCACACTTGGTGCATAATGTTGAAAAAGATGCCACTTAAAAATGAGAAATTGAAATGACATTAATAAAATGTAGAGATGTCAGCTGAGCAAATCAGGTAAATATGAGTCACTCAGAGAGATGGGTGATCTCTAAGATGATAGATAGATAGATAGATAGATAGATAGATAGATAGATAGATAGATAGATAGATAGATAGATAGATGATAGATAGATAGATAGATAGATAGATAGATAGATAGATAGATAGATAGAGATAGATGATAGATAGAAGATAGATAGATGATAGATCAATGATAGAGTGAGTGAGAGAGAGAGAGAGAGAGAGACAGACAGACAGATACACATACAATAAAAAATTAAATGCCTGAGCAAATCAGTGTTTTGATTTTGGGCTGAAAAGGAAATGACAACCCTTGAGGTCCTATCCATGGATGAAATATCACTGTGTTGTATCCCACCATTGAGAAGCCACTCTCTCATTCGTAATATATAATTTCTTTCTTTGGAGATGTTTGAAGTAACAAGACAGACCTTTACTCTGAGGAAGTTTATAATTTAAAGTGGAGATTAAATTCACATTGAAGACTGAAAATGGAAAAGAGGATAAAGAGGAATGGAATATACGATTCCTTTAAAATTTTGATAGGAATACAGGCAGTTGCAAAGTTGAATATTTGGGCCCAAATCGAAGGAGATACTGATTTAACTTTAAATAGATGAAATGCAAGTCTTTTCACTGTTACTGAGTGTACTACTAATAGTGTGGTTTTAAACACGTTGCATTAAATAGTGTGGTAAAATATAATGGAAATCTATGAAAGACACCAGTCTTTGTGAAGTGTATTTCAAATGTTTGTATGGAATCTGTCTTGTCAAAATGTTCTGTCACCTTTCTGTGGTTGAGTTTAGCTTCAGTTCATTTGGGGGACCTAGGATACACCATACAATCATCACATCATCTAGTTCTGCTTTCCTAACACGATCTTTTACAGTTAAACTCACTCAATTCATAGCTAACATGGTCGAGGAACTTTTCTTCATATATAGTCAGAGATCTAAGAGAATAGATGCTCCATCTGTGCTGTGTGTTTCAATAAAAAGACAACATTGGATGAAAACTGTTAAGAAACCTGAGCAGAAAGAAGACTCATGTTTAACTGAAGTTACTGTTTCAGCTAGAAACGATAGTTCTCATATGTTGGTCTATTCAGGAGGATGTGAATCTCTCCTTTCAGAAGGTTTCACTCATGTATGGTGTGATAAAGTAATCAGTGCAATATGAAAGTTGCGATCCTTGGAGTGAAAGTTTTTGCGTTGCCTTTATTTTGAATGGCTTCAAAAGTGGAGCGCTTTCTTTATTAGCCATTTCTCTCTCCTAATTGTTCACAATACTATTTAATCTTGGAGTACAATAGCTGGAGTACCTTGGGTCTATCTTTGTAATGGGATTGCTGTTGTTTATTGAGAGGGACTAATTAACTTTGATGATTCCACTAATATTATGGCACTTTGACAATACCTCAGATTTATGACTCAGGTAAAATACATAAATGAAATGCAGGTGCTGAAGCAGAAAGAATAAGTTGTTACTGAACTTTAATTACTTGAATTGCATAAGTAGGAGAGAATTAGTGGGTGTTCAGAATTTACATCAGTTGGAAGTAATCTTGGAAGGAAAATAAAGAAAAGCTACTTAAACTGAAAAATGGCAATTTTATTTGCAATAGATTTATGGTCTGAATCTAATAGAAAGACACTGTTTTTTAAAATTCTTTGTCAAGTGTATTTGTGTTGGTTTGTCAACGCTTTCTGAGAGTCTATTGATATAATGGATTTCTCTTCAAAGTATCTTTTATTTAAATTGTATGGCCTCCACCAATGACAGACTAGCTTTGATGTCATTGGTTGGTCTATTTTGACTGCCAAAGGTTGCATTAACTAGCACTTGAATTGAGAACCTTAAAGTTACAGGAACAGCATCTTAAGACGACACAGAAAACTGTAAGAAAGAGTAATGGTTCTTCAGAACACAAAATCCACTGGATCAGAGTATAGCAACTGGAATTGCAAACATGCTTTTTAAAGAGATTCATTGAAACGCAAACTGTACAAATTGCATACAAACAATCTTGTTCCTTTTGTGGCAAAATTAATCTCGTTAGAGGAAAATAAAATAAAAATTAAGTATGAAAGTGATCTTTTGTAAAGATGCAACACTACATAGAGCCATACCTAACAAACTGTTGCATTCCAAGAAATAAGATAGTGCTTTGTGGAAAATATTTTATTATTCTTAGACTTCTGTGCCACCCATCTCTCTGAGGCTATTCTAGGTGGCTTACAGTCAAACAATTAAAATGACATGCAAAACATTGGAACATTAAAATATGCATTTTTGGGCTCTACTTCTGGATGATACACCACGTACATTTGAGTTGCCATCAGTTCATGCGGCCATCTTTTCATGTCCCAATGGTCTTTATTCTTGGGGAACATCAGGTAATGTTGAATCTGCATAATAGTATCCTAAAGAAAGGATATGCAAAACAGATATATGAAACACTCTTCCAAGTCTTACAACTGTTTGTGTACATTTCTTTCTCTCTGTCCAAATTCACTAATAGTAAATGGTCAATTAGGGTAAAATGTTTAATGGAATAAAACCCAAATTGACAGATCTCTAGCTGCAGTTATGTTTGAGAATTTGGTCATAATTTAGAAGTGCGTGCTAATTTCTTGACTGCAAAAACCTGAGCCACCTCTTCCTCCAAAAAGGAAATTAGACTCTCAGATCTTTGATACATTTTAATCAAAAAGACATTGTCAAGCATAAATCTCTCAGCAATAGCCAAGGCCCTTAAAGCAGCCAGGAAAAAAAAATATCAATACTTTGCAAAGAAGGGAACGGTTGTTCCAATTCGCTTGATTGACTTTAAGACTTAATGAAAAACACTCCAGTAGAGTTTGTAAACACATTTGCTCACGAGACTGCCGAAATCCTATGCCGCAAGCTACAGAAATCAGAGGCCTATTCCCTATTATATTACATTTGACATCATTGAATGAAAGAGTAATGATTGAGCAGGGTTTCACAGCTCCCAACTAGGTACAGTATTTCCTTAATGAAGAAAATATGCAGAGTGATGAGATTGCATCTAACGGATCACAAGCAGAGGGAAAAATAACTGTTGGCACTGCTTGTCAATCATTAAAGGACTGAAGAGTTCTACAACAAAGGTTTAGATGTATAGGTGTGGCGTAAAACATCTGCGTAGTGTTTCTTGTAGTGCAAGGAATGTTGAATTAAAGAACAGTTTAGGATTCAGCCCTCTAGGTACGAGCAACTAGACCCACACTTGAAGAGTTCAGGTAGGAACTCTTACATAGATATCTTCTCAGACTAATGTTTTGCATCTGGGTGAAAATAGATAAAGTTCAATAACACTTAACAGGGGTCAGTCTTTGCCCTCCGATGCCCAAGTAGGGATTCCAGACTAATTCCTTGTTTGACTCTTCCCCTTGGCTTGGCCAGTATCTCTCCTACAAGCTCATAGTCTTAAAATGGCGAGTCACTAAGCTGGAATACTTAATCTTCTCCTGTGGTCCATCTACCTAGACCAAGGGTGTCAAACTCACATTGTCATGGCGGCGTCATGTGACGTATCAGGACTCCCCCCCCTTTGTTAAACTGGACGGGGGCAGGGCCAGCACGTGATGAATCTGGCCTGTGGGCCGCGGGTTAGACACCCCTGACCTAGACATATGATAAAGTCTACACCCACTTACCTTTGTCTATTTGTGGAATCCATGCATTTGTAACTCACTTCTATTAAACCGCTTATGTCATTTAAATAACTTCCTCACTTATTCAGGGAAACCAAGTCCGTGAAATGATGAGCAGGCTGCAAACAATGTTTTTGTCTGGTAGAAATAAAATTGAGATAAATTGGGTCCCCGAACTAGCTGTGGAGCTGATGGAGAGTATGGGATGTATCCCGTTATGCAATGAAAATGGATGAAATAGTCCCCTGTCTGCAGCATGATACTTTCAGTATCCTGTGATTTTAGATATATGTCCCATTGTATTGTTTTCTGGTTATAATCCAGACCATCTGGATCCTTATCAGTCGGGTTTCAGGCGCGGCTGCAGTACTGAAACTGCCTTGGTCGCCCTGATGGATGATCTCTGGCGGGCCCGGGATGGGGGGAACTCCTCCATCCTGGTGCTACTTGACCTCTCAGTGGCTTTCGATACCATCGACCATGGTATCCTTCTGCATCGGCTCGGCGAGTTGGGAGTGGGAGGCACCGTTTTACGGTGGTTCTCCTCTTATCTCGCCGATCGGATGCAGTCGGTGTTGGCAGGTGGGCAGAGATCGTCCCCTAGGCCCCTATTATGTGGGGTGCCCCAGGGGTCGGTTCTCTCGCCCATCCTGTTTAACATCTACATGAAACCGTTGGGTGAGATCATCCGCAGACATGGGGTGTGTTTCCATCAGTACGCTGACGACACCCAGCTGTACATCACCACCCCGTCTGACTTCAGGGAGGCAGTGGACGTAATGTGCCGATGCCTGGACGACGTTAAGATCTGGATGGGGAGGAACAGGCTCAGACTAAACCCCGATAAGACTGAGTGGCTGTGGATATTGCGTCCTAAGGTTCATGACAATTACCCCTCCTTGGTCTTTGAGGGTGCGAAACTGACCCCCTTAGACCAGGTCCGCAACTTGGGGGTCCTCCTAGATCCACAGCTAAAATTGGACCACCATCTTTCTGCTGTGGCTAGGGGGGCCTTTGCACAGGTTCGCCTGGTGCACCAGTTGCGGCCATATTTGGAGAAGGAGGCGCTACTCACGGTCACTCATGCCCTTGTCACCTCGCGGTTGGATTACTGCAATGCGCTCTACATGGGGCTACCCTTGAAGAGTATCCGGAGACTTCAGTTGGTGCAAAATGCGGCTGCGTGTGCTGTGGTGGGTGTGCCAAGGTACACCCACGTGACACCGATACTCCGCCAGCTGCATTGGCTGCCCATCGGTCTCCGGGTCCAATTCAAGGTGTTGATCACCATCTTTAAAGCCCTTCATGGCTTAGGACCAGGATATCTTCGGGACCGCATTCTGCCTCATACTTCCCTCCGACAGGTTAGGGCCCACAGAGTTGGCCTCCTCCAGGTCCCGTCGGCCAAACAATGTCGGCTGGCGGGCCCCAGGGGGAGAGCCTTCTCTGTGGCTGGCCCCGTGCTCTGGAACCAACTACCCCCAGAGACCCGGACTATCCCCACTCTGCTGGCTTTCCGTAAAGCCATTAAGACATGGCTTTTCCTGCAGGTGGGGGGGACAACTTAATTCCACCTGAGCCTACCCCCCAAGTATGTATGTGTCGAATGGATGTTGCTGTTTTAAATAATTGTTTTAAATTTTTGTACTTGCTTTTAAATTTTATGCAATTTCTTTGTTTATTCTTGTATTTCTCCTTGTTGTAAGCCGCCCCGAGTCCCTCGGGAGTTGGGCGGCATATAAGAATAACAAAATAAATAAAATAAATAAATAATCATGCATTATGAAGTGTATGAATAAATTGTAATTAGCTAATAAAACCACTAACAAAAGTATGGCTAGACAGCACCAGTCAGTGTCTTGTCTCCACTTCTTATAATCCTTAATAGGATAAAAGCAGTGGAGAAGATTGGCTCTGTCTTTAGATAGAGGCAGGAACGTCAACCAACAGGAGGAATATTTGCTTCAGTGATATTTGGTTTATTCTTCACTCCTTCAACCGGTCCTCCTTGATAGAGAATGCAAATCATTTTCAGTGCAGAAAGAATGCCATCTCCTTCAGTTTGCTTTCATACATGAGAAAAGTATATACAGTTGAGGTAGTCCTTACAACCTTACAACCATTTGTTTAGCAACCATCCAAACAGAACTGAAGAAAGTGACTTAAAAGCAGTCCTCACATTTATGGCTGTTGCAGTCATGATCAAAATTCAGGTGCTTGGCGATCAACATGTATTTTTATATTGGTTGCAGCATCAGGGGTCATACGATATTTATTTATTTATTTATTTATTTATTTATTTATTTATTTATTTATTTATTTATTTATTTATTTATTTATTTATTTATTTATTTATTTATTTATTTATTTATTTTGTGAGATTTATATACCGCCTCACAGTGCAAGCGCTCTCTAAGCGGTTTACACCAGTAAGCGATGTATAGCAATAGCACTTATTTATATACCGCTTCATAGTGCTTTACAGCCCTCTCTAAGCGGTTTACAGAGTTCAGCATATTGCCCCCAACAATCTGGGTCCTCATTTTACCCACCTCGAAAGGATGGAAGGCTGAGTCAACCTTGAGCCTGGTGAGATTTGAACTGCTGACCTGCGGATCACAGTCAGCTAAAGTGGCCTGCACTACCGCACTCTAACCGCTGCGCCACCTCGGCTCTTAATTTGTGATCAGCTGGCTTCTGACAAGCAAAATCAATGATGGGGGAAGCCAGATTCATTTAACAGCCGCATGATTCTCTTAACGACTGCAGTGATTTTGCTTGGCAAAAGTCATAAAATTGGGCAAAACTCAGCTAATAGCTGCCTTGCTTGGCAGCAAAAATTGGGATCTCGAGTTGTGGTCGTAAGCTGTACTTGCTTTGTTTTTCCATGCCTTGACTGGCAAAAGATTATTCTGACTTCAGATATTATTATTTTTTTTGCATGAAATTTGGCACTATAGTATCGCATCCAATGATTCTGCAGCGAAGAAATCTGCCCAGGTTTAAAATAAAATGACAGATTAAAAAGATACAGATAATGAAAGAAATAGTGTAAGGCGTCATTTCCCCCCCTCCCTCCCCCCTCCCCAATTTTGGTCTTATGGTTATAATATTCCCATCAGCATTTGGACACCTAAAACATTCAGTACAGTGGTTTATAAAGAAATGCATGCGTTTAAAAGGTAAATGTGAATTAAAACAATTCAACAGCTTCCCAAACTTGGATGAACTATTGAGGTACATGTTTTTCTCCTTGTACGATAAACATATGGTATGAATTTTCTTTCTCTCATTACAGATGCTGAGAGAAGGGGAAGACAAATATTTATAGTGTGCTCGTGTTTTACAGTAAAAACACTGCTCAATTTGTTTATACAGTTCCACTGTTACAGTTTTTATGGTTGGTAGTGAAACCACTGTAAAATAAGAGTCTGGATTATATAGCAGATGTGGTGAGCCTCTTCTACTCCAATAGAACAAGCAACCCATCATTGAATTGTGGATACCATTTATATTAAATCAATGTTCTGAGAAGGGCTGAACTATTTCACACCTTTGTCTTCGTATGTCTTTAGATATGCACCGTCATGATAATCTACCTGTGGACTAATGGCTAAAATAAATATAGCTAATTTCTTAAAAGTACAGATAGTTGTCGATTTAGCACTGCAATTGAGATCAGGATTTTGGTTGCTAAGCAAGACAATTGTTAAGTGAGTTGTGGTTGTTAAGTGAATCCGATTTCCCCCAACTTGGCTGAGAAGATTGTAAATGGTGATGATACGACCCTTGGATGTTGCAATTGTCATAAATACTTGCTGGTTACCAAGAACCTATGTTTATGTCCCTAGCTCTGTTCACCTTCTATAATCATTCTCCTGCAGGTATCATCCTGAATTAATGTTGAGGTTTTGTAATAGTTTGGGGTAATAAATTGCCACTACAGTAAATTCTATTAATGTAAAAGGTCAACGTAGCTTATGGTAAATACTTTACTGAGTGTTTATAGTACACTTCATACTTTACATGATTCCCTTTCTAATTCTGCTTATCTTTTCATTCCAATTCCCTAAAGGATATATAAAAGAACCCCTAAAGAGAGTAATTACTGCTCTACTTCTTAACCAACCCTCCTTCCACCCTAAGAAATCTGAGCTGTTTTTTAACGAAGGCAGTTTTAAATAAAAATGCAAATGGGCTGCTTTGTAACCACATTATTTACTCACCTAGCCTCTTATTACCATGTTTGTATTGTCGGCAAACACTATTTACAGTCTTGTAGAAATTAACATTACTGGTCCTGAGGAAAGATTGTTAAGGAAAAGTTGTGCTTTGGAACCAATTAGGATGAACGCAGCCTCCATTATGGCTCTTGGGAGATTGTACAAGCTTTGCGTTGTCAAATAATAACATTAGCCCTGAATATGCCAACAGATCCACTATAATTATATCATTGGCCTTATTCTGCTTCTGCAGAAATTTCCATTGCTTGCATTTAGTAACTAGGCGGAAGAAGTTCCAGGCAGCATCTTATTATTAACGCTGTGATTATTTTCCAGTAGAAAATCATGGAGGGTGGGGGAAAGTACTCAAATCCATTTGGTTCAGATTAATATTCTTTTGAGTCTTCGAAACTCATAGATTTATGTGGACTTCCCTTATTGAAAAAAAAAAAAGGAATTGGCAATCAACAGAATTAAAAGAACCTTCAAGTCAAGTTGGACTTTTAATAATCACGAAGTTTTCTTGGTGGCAGTCTGGTTTGACTTATATTCTGTACGGGGGTCCTCCTTCTCCTTCTTCTTGTGCCATATCCGTCATCGGATGTTGGCAATTGTGTTGGTGATCCTATTATTTTACAAAGAAGTGCTTCTGAGTTTTGTCCAAACCAGTCCCTCAGATTTTGAAGCCATGATGTTCCTCTTCTGCCTGGACCTCGTTTGCCTTCAATCTTTCCCTGGAGGATTAAGTGAAGTATGATGTCTTTTTCCGGATGTCCCTGCCGGTTCCCAATCTAGATTGCAGTTCTGATGTTCTTGATGCTTTGCCACTCAAGAACTAACCAGGTTTGACCCTTATTAATTTTCAGCGGCAGACAAGGTTGGCCAGCTGGTGTTTCTTGCATCTTCTTGTGGTGAAAGCTTGGAAATCTGACACGATAACATCTTCCTTTTTTTCTTGCTTTTTTCCCCCCCTTATGGTTTCTGCTCTTTCCTAAATTGTGTTAAGCTTCCATAGTTTGACAAGTCAGCTGAATAGCTGGATTCGTTTTTCATTAAAACACGCACAACTGAATTTATATCCTCCTTTTATATAAAAATAACTAATTTGAATATATTCTATAGCTTTTGTAATCAGGTAATTTAAAAAAATGAACCTTAAGACATTCAGCCTCAACTTAATCACAAGTAAATATTAGCAAGTTGCTGAGTCTTTCTGGCATTGGATTCTCATTGTAAAATGGGAATAATAACAGTGTATTCCATGCACGTCACTCATATGAATCTGAGCTACTTTTAGGGAGTATCTTTATTATAATGATTGATGAATGGATGGATAGATTAATTGATTAGTCTTATGAACAAGGACAAAAATAAATTAATAACAAAATATTGTGACCAATAAGACCAATAAGTGCAAGAGGAAGTCAGTGTCCTTCCTCCCTCCCTCCCTCCCTCCCTCCCTCCCTCCCCCCCTCTCTTTCTTTCTTTCTTTCTTTCTTTCTTTCTTTCTTTCTTTCTTTCTTTCTTTCTTTCTTTCTTTCTTTCTTTCTTTCTTTCTTTCTTTCTTTCTTCTTTTCCAGTATCTGGCAAAGTATTAAATGGGACCAGATTGATGCTATTCGTGTAGTGGGAGATATAACTATCCAGTCATAATGAACTGTGGCAATACGAAAATCTTTACATTTTCTTTTATTTTGTCCTGCTTTATGTGCTGGGTGGAAGCATTTCACATACCTGCCTTACTGATTGTGCTATAGGGGGAAAGTGTATATTGCCTCTGAATGCAGAGCCCTATCCTATTAAAAATTTATTTGGGCTTCAGAGGTGATTTGCCATCTGAGCACTTTGGGTCATGAAAGTGTTGGGAATCTTACACACAAAGGAGAAAGGGACATTTGGAGGAAGCCAGAGTGAGCAGTGATCTGTGTACTTCTGCAATTCTTTATCCTCAAGACGTATTTATAAGGAATATTAGATTAGAAATGCAATCTAAATTGTTCCCGTTTTTGTACGAGGCCTCTATTAATCTAACCTAGTTAAGGATTCTCAGTGCATCATTTTTGTGGGAACAGTTTTATTACTTGGCATATAACTTTATAAGGGGGTGGTAAAAATAAGTTATCGTGTGCTCTGCTTGTCCAGAGTTGTTTTTGCTTGGCCTTATTTCACTTGAGATCGCCTCATGAGATAAGCCTCGTGGTTAAATTTGATTGTGGAAACGCAGTATTTTTTATTAAACAATCCTGTGATTGAAGAGCCAGCAAGAGATTAATAGATTTTGTTTTGTGCTGCTCAAATCAAGCAAATTCCGAACAGGCACTCTATGAAAATTCCATGGAGAATATAGCCAAGGAAAAGAAATAATATTTGATTATGCTTATCTTATTTGAAAAGCTCAGTTTTCACTTTATCCTGGGTATCCAAATATTGGTTAATTGTTAAAACAGTCATTCCCTTTTATCTGTTAAGGTCATCTCAGTGCTAACAGTAAATCTGTGAATGAGAGAATGGGCTTTGCAATTCACAATTATCGTTTTCTGGGTTTGGGGCTGATAACAAACTATATTATTGAAATACTGCAAAGTTATTGTTAAGTTTGCAGACTGCTCTTCACTGTTACACCTGACCCAAACCAATGTCTTTGCTAGTTGGACACTGCAGATGAAAAACAATTAATCCCAGAAGCATCAGATTTCATAGAGTTGGAAAGTACCATGCAGAAATTCAAATTTAAATTGGTATTATGGATGGTATTATGGCTTCTGAATGCATTCGTTGGAAGGATCCCACCTCCTTTCTGTTTAATTGGTAGATTGGCAGATTGCTTTATTGTTAGATTTTTTTTCTAATATTCAATTGCTTTATTGTAATTTAAGTTCAGTCTTCACTAACTTCCTAACCTCAGAAGATAGGCAAGAACACAATGGTCATGTTTTCCTTCCTTCCTTCCTTCCTTCCTTCCTTCCTTCCTTCCTTCCTTCCTTCCTTCCTTCCTTCCTTCCTTCCTTCCTTCCTTCCTTCCTTCCTTCCTTCCTTCCTTTTGACTCCTTCAATTTGCAGTCATTTAGTATCCCAAGATCTTCATTAGAGCTATATACACAGACTAGGAGTTGATACTTAATTGTTATATTTGTAGATTTGATTTTTGAACTTTGCATTTTTTTGGTTAAATTTTCACCTTTCACTGCTCTAACATATTAAAATTATTTAATCCAATTATTTAATCCAATTATTTGGATGGCCAGATTATTAAGTGTCCTTTCCAATTTTCTATCAACTGTAGACTTGATAAACATTCTTTCCACCTCTTTATCCAAGTCTTTAATAACAATACAAGTGAGAAATAAACTTTACTATGGTCTTAGACTAGCAATAATTAATAACAGTGTTAATAGTAATGGAATTGGGATTGAAGCTTGTTGCACCCAACTCAGTTACCTCTATTTAGTTTGATGAGGAGTTCTTAAGGAATGCTCTAAATGCCATTTTTGGGGTATCTATGAATAGCTTAAAATTTTCAAGGTGTCTAGAGCCAGATCTTGTTTGCTAATAACAACATTATAGGTTATGTTATGCTTTGCTGAGTTCAAGCAATATTATGTGTATGCCACTCTACTGCAGAAATTACTAATGAAGAAATGAGAAACAGCCTGGAAGACTCTGTTCTTGATAAATTTATGCTGACATCCAGTTATTACTGCGCTGTTTTCAAGCCACTCACAGAGGTCTCCCTGTACAATGCGTGCTAGAATCTGTCCAGACACCATTATTAGATTTATTGGTCTGAGATTCC
This sequence comes from Diadophis punctatus similis, assembly GCA_023053685.1. Lineage (NCBI taxonomy): Eukaryota > Metazoa > Chordata > Lepidosauria > Squamata > Dipsadidae > Diadophis > Diadophis punctatus. Next base: position 10,074,315 of record JALIGW010000015.1, read on the forward strand.
CTTGGACCTCATATTTCTCCTCAGTGAAAATAGGGACGCATTTCCCCTTCATTAGCACTTAAATTCTGCAGGGTTTCTCGAAGACAATGTAGACCAGTGATGGCGAACCTTTTTTTCCTTGGGTGCCGAAATAGTGTGTGCGCGCGCTATCACACACACATGTGTGCCCACACCCATAATTCAAAGCCCCCCACTCGCCCCACCCCCCTACACATGCATGCGTGACCTCCCCACTCCCCCATTTCAAGACTTCCAGTGGGCCCGGTAGGCCCATTTTTCACCCTCCCCAGGCTCCAGAGGCTTTCCTGGAGCTTGGGGAGGGCAAAAACGCTCCCCCCTGCCACACCGGCGGCCCTCCGGAGGCCGAAATCGCCCTCCCAGAGCCTCTGCATGAGCCAAAAATCAGCTGGCGGGCATGCACATGCGCGCTGGAGCTGAGCTAGGGCAACGGCTCGCGTGCCGGCAGATATGGCTCCGCATGCCACCTGTGGCACCCGTGCCATAGGTTCGCCATCACTGATGTAGACTATGATCCGGCTTGTTCAGTATTTCAGGATTCAATTTTGCTTTTGCATATATTTAACACATTCAGTTTACAGACTCCATTTTTAATATTATATAGAACTTCAGGGTTAATGCAAAAATATGTGGCTTCACTGTTAATCTTTCCTGCTTTCCTGTTTCTTTTTTTTAAAAAGAACTTAAAAGCTTGCACAATTTCTTGTTGTGTGTATATGCACGCATGCCATATTGGTTGACAAATGTACATGTCCCAGGATAATGTTGCAGGATCCAGTCTTGGTTGGGCACTGGGACGAGAGGTTTAGTCTCCCCAGCTGTTATCTGCCACCTTGTGCTCGCTTGTGTTTCGCTGCTTGTGGTGACAGACTGACATGAACTGTGGGGAGGAGGAAATGCTTGGGGAAACGAAAGTAAGTTCTGTGCCTTCTCGAGATGCTGCCTCAAGGTCACCCAGCTGGGAGGAGGGAGTTGCATACCAAACTGGGCTTGGACTGACCGTTATGAAAACATGTTGCCTGAACCTGATTGGTTACACCGGGGTAGGCAGCAAGAGACAGTTAAGGGAGGGAAAAGTAGAACTTTTGAGCCGAGGTGGCGCAGCGGTTAGAGAGCAGTACTGCAGGCCACTTTAGGTGACTGTGATCCACAGGTCAGCGGTTCAAATCTCACCGGCTGAAGGTTGACTCAGCCTTCCATCCTTCCGAGGTAGATAAAATGAGGACCCAGATTGTTGGGGGCAATATAAATATACATTGCTTACTGGTGTAAACCACTTAGAGAGTGCTTGCACTGTGAGGCGGTATATAAATCTCACAAATAAATAAATAAACTTAGGGATTTGGGCACGCGATTCTCAATTTTGGCTTTGCACAACGGCAGTACACTTGATTTCTATACTTTTCTCAACAAATGGAGCCAAGGATCATTTCTATTTACAGGTTTAAGTTGTGGCAAGTCTGACACCAGTTTTTGTCACACATATTGCTAGAGAGAAGTTCCCTGAGGATGGACTCCAACATGGGTCCGAAAACTCGGAAGACTAAACCCCTGGTCCTGGTGACCGACCCAGATTGGATCTTGGCATATTGGTTGACTGGAATAAAATCTCTGATTTTTTTTCCCTTTATGGACTGACATGACTGTGTGTTCTTTGTATACCACATTTTCAAAGGATTATTCAGGGCAAGGAAATTCTAAAACATTCTAGACCAAACATACAGAGACCATACTTTCACGAAGGAACTTGAAAGAAGATGAAGCTGGGTTTGGTTATTACTCCTTTTCTGAAAGTGTATGTGAGAAGGAAAAATGCAAATTGAATAATGTGGCTGTATCAACATGAGCTAAGTAATTTGGCAACTGAAACAGATTTTGTAGCTAAATAAATAAAGTTCAGCAACTTTGAAGTTTCTCCCACATATTTTTCTTTTAAGAGATTTTTGTAGTTGCTTCCTGACTTCTGATGTGCTTATTGATCAGTGACAGACGCTATTCTTGGGCGTCTCTTGTTAAGGAGTTGAGTAAACGGAAATCTCAGAACTGTTTCTTTTTATGCCACCGACAATAAGTATGCTTGTTTTTACCTTTGTCATGTTTAATATTCTGTGGTAACAAACACAAGCATAAATGTATGCACTTGCTTCTAATTAATTTGTATAATTATGTTTTATAATCTAGGTGCTTGGAAAGCCAGAATTCAGTACACCTCATTATTGTGTTGCAGCTAATAAAAAGAAAATAGATTGAAATAATCGTTAAAAACTAACTTTAATTGTTAAGCATGGGTTAGCGGTAAATTATATCTTTGTGAAGTTTATTTTTAATTCTGCAGTGCTGCAGATTTGCGGTACATACCAATTAGTGCAGTTATTCTAAATAATCTTGAATTAATTACAGTAAATGTTAAATGTTATTTCTTTGACAATTAAAATTGCAGTGCTGAGTTAAGATTTAAAAAAGTGCCACTAGTAATAAAAGAGGAGATGAAACTAGGTGATACCAATAGAGCTGACCTCAAACTTATTCTGAAGACATTCCATTTAGGCCAACTGGGATATAATGCAATACAATCGATTTAGAACAGATTTAGGCTTTATAGTACATAAACCTGTTCCAATTTTTAATGTGAAGCTTGATGGCTGTGAACCACGTTGGGCTGATCTCAAAAAGTTAAGCAGGGTTGAGCCTGGTTAATATTTGGATGGGAGACAGCCTATTCCAAGTATCAGGTCTTCTCTTAACCATAACAAGATCCCATAAAATCTTTAAAACAGGAGAACTTTGTTTCCCTACATCCAACATGCTGAAAATTAAATGCTGGACCCAACAGCAGCTCCTATGACTTCTGATTCAGGATAAGAGCAGCCATAGTTGGCCCACAAGGCTTAAAGCTATGGAACACGGATTTTTCTAAAGGCAAGAAACAAATAAATAATGTTTATTTACGTGCTAAAAATCTGAGTTATATTTCTCAAACAAATTTCTGGACATTGTTTTGCCAGTTCTTTCTCATATCAACTTTTAAAAGCTAATGCATCTACATCATCTTCCATTTCTGTAAATGGACATTTACATGGGAAAAGTAGTTAAATCCAGATTTTTTTTTCTTGGGGTGTGTGTGTGAAATACATGCTGGGCAGGGGTGGGTTCTAACTTACCTTGCTGCCGGTTCGCTTCCTCCCGCACCGCATGGCCGTGCCTAGTGGGTGCATGCACGCTTCGCGCGCATGTGTAGTACCAAAAATTCCATTTTTTTTTAAAAAAAAGCTGAAAACAAGATGGCGACACATGTGCAGTGCCGGAAACTCAGCTTCTGCGCATGCGCAGAAGAAAAAAAAAGCAGAAAAAAATTCCAAAAATAAAAAAATCCAAAAATAAAAAAGTACTAAAAAAATTAAAAGATGGCGGCGTGGACCAGCACCGACAGAACCGGTTCCGTGACATCACGGTGACATCACCAGCGGTTTGCTAGAACCAGTGCGAACTGGGAGGAACCCACCTCTGATGCTGGGTTGCACAAGCATGTGAATTTTGATCACATCACCTGGAGATGCTGCAATGATTGTAAGTGTGAGGACCAGTTATAAGTCCTTTAATTTCAGGGCCATAATCACTTCAAATGGTCATTAAATGAATGGTTATAAGAGTTGAGAACTACCTGTAGTTTTCATAGGAAAATGTATACACACCTGTCCAAAATGGGTCATCTTCCATTTTTCATTCACATATGCTAGAGCAGAAATCATTACAAGCTTGATAAATTGGTTTATAAGATGCTTTGAATATTGAAACGAGCCACCTGTTTCAACATTCTTCATTTCAATCTGGACTGTAGATCAAAATTAAAGAAAAAATAACTCTATATTGAAGAGCCGTTCATTGAATTGTACTGTATTTAGCTGCTCAGGGTAGTCAATACTACAGAGAATTTTTAATACACTGTCTTACTGGGCTGTCAGTTTTTATTGGTAAATGCAAATGGTCCACTTGTGAGTTGCAGTGATCACACCCATAAAACCTCTTGCATTATTCAGAAGCAAGTTGCTCATTGTGTGTAGTTGTATGTTCTAATATAGTTTCTTATGGAACTGCCATAAAACCATGCATCCCAAACTTTTTCCTTCACTATTTAAAAACAACTTATTGACATTTTATCAAACTTAAGGACCAGTCATATGTCCCTTTCTCCAACAGCATTATAATTTTAAATGATCACTATGAATAGTTGTAACTCAAGGACTACCTTTATTATAAAAATAGTATTATTGAATAATATTTCAAAAGCTTACTATTGATTATTTCAACAGTTCTTGTCTTAATAAGAATACTATTGGGAGATTTTCGAATATATTTTAATACATGTGGAAACCTTTATGTCAAGTTAAATGTCCCTGTTATGATGGCTAAAGGGTTTGTGTTGTTACCAAAAGAAATATATATATATATATAGAATTTTGGGCAATTTATCCAGGTTTGGGAAGCACTGATTTTAAACAAAACAAATATGTATTATGGATGCTATGCTCTTATGAATCGCAAGGAAAAGTTTTAGCAAGGACCACTTTGTTTGCAGTCAGTTTAAATAATTTCTTCCTTGATAGTCTCCCTTAAAAAATATTAGCAGATTCGGATATAACTATAAAATCAGCATGACATAAAAAGCTTTAGAAGAATGTTATCTCCTCTCCTCACCCTCAAGGCTGTGTTAATTTCTTTTTGTAGTTAATCTGCTGTATTGTTAAACCGCATTTATAGTTAAAGATTCTTTTGAACAGCTACATTATTTAAGCATGGCTTCTGGAACTGAAAGTGATCTACTTGGTGATCTGGTTTTCATGCCGAAGATAACATTGAAAGAACAAAGAATGTTTCTGGAACCTGAAAAAAAATGCGGGAGGCAAGAACATTAAAAAAAGCTTAATTATGATCTTCTCACTGCTTCACTTTAGTGTAAGATACATGTTGTTTTTAAAAAGGAGTGTTACCTCTGAGCTCCAAAACTTAATGAGGCTGAAGTAATTCAGCCTCATGTGGTTAATGTCAGATGTTTCTTTCTTTCTTTCTTTATTTATTTGTGAGATTTATATACCGCCTCACAGTGCAAGCACTCTCTAAGCAGTTTACACCAGTAAGCAATGTATATTTATATTGCCCCCAACAATCTGGGTCCTCATTTTACCTACCTCGGAAGGATGGAAGGCTGAGTCAACCTTGAGCCGGTGAGATTTGAACCGCTGACCTGTGGATCACAGTCACCTAAAGTGGCCTGCAGTACTGCCTCTAACCGCTGCGCCACCTCTGCTCATAAGACTCGGCTCATAAGACTTGGTTTAGACTGGATTGGGCGTTTTTATCCGTTGTTTAGATATTTATCCATTATTATGCAATTTACATACCACCCGGCTTCCATCAACTTTTGGTCTTTAACAAAAAAAGCAATACAACAATGTATTGTCATTGCTTGCTTTTTTGCATACGTTATAGGCTTAATTAATGCTGTTGCTAGATCTTATATTTGAGGCTGATTTTCAACGGTGTTATTGTAATGTAGGTACTGATGAGTCAATACGAAATGCTTGCATCTACCTCTGTTCGTCTTTTGATTGTATTGTTTAAATTATTAAAAGCAATTAACTGTTTTAAATGCAACAATGATCAAAAATAGAAATAAAAGACAGCAAAACCTGAGCAAGAACGAAAAAACAAACCCACAGGACCCCCAAAAGAGACTTCACTCACCCTCACCAAAGACTGAGCAATAGAGCCAGGTCTTCCAGGTATTTTAAAACAGGGGTCCCCAAACTTGGTAACTTTAAGACTTGTGGACTTCAACTCCCAGAATTCCTCACCCAGCAAAGCTGGCTGAGGAATTCTGGAAGTTGAAGTCCACAAGTCTTAAAGTTGCCAAGGTTGCGGACCCCTGCTTTAAAACATAGCAGTTTGGGTACTGTTCAGATCTTGGGGAGAGCATAATTCCAGAGAGCGGGTGCTGCTAGATAGAAAATGTGATTCTTGGGTTCTAGTAAATGGCACCGTTTAATCGAAGGAGCCTGCAGTCGCATCAACCCTGCCCAGATTGAATAGCAAAAATTATTCGATAATAGTGATTCATACTTGGTGACTAGGTGGATGCACCACATTCAGCTCTGATTATTTAACCATGAATTACTCAATAAAGTTCAACCATCTGGATTTTCAAAGCAAGCTGCTAAATGAAACCAGCTTGCGGACTACGATTTTTGAAACGTGGTGTGCTAATGTAATGTGTTAAAGTTTAGTTTAGTTTAGTTTAGTTTAGTTTAATTAAATTTATATACCGCCCTTCTCCAGGGGACTCAGGGCGGTGAACAGCCAAGTAAAAAATACAATATAAACATTATATTGTAAAAAATACAATATAAACATTATATACAAAGGTAAATTGTACTTAAACTCATTATCTAGGGCAGGGGTGACAAACTTGATTTCATTGAAGGCCACATCAGGGTTGTGTTTGACCTTGGGGGCCGGGGTGGGTGTGGCCAGGGTGGGCGTGGCCAGCTCGACGTCCCTCGTGTTGGACGTGCCTGTGGTTACCCGAGCGCTCTGCCAGTGAAAACGGACTGCCAAGCTGCATTTTCAGCTGTGATGACCTCCGCCAAGCTTCTGTCAGTGAAAAAGGAGCTCCGGAGGACCCTCCTGAGCTCCATTTTCGCTGGTAGAGGCACCACGGGCTGATCCTTCGCTGTTTCCAGGGCAGCACCGTGGGCCAGATCTAAGCATCCCACAGGCTGGATGCGGCCCCCGGGCCTTGAGTTTGATACCCCTGCTCTAGGGGATGCTATTCTCAAAGATTTAAGTCAATTTGTATTTCTGGATGATGATTCAATGCAAGTATAAGGAGTCTTTTAGAGCAGAACTCCCAGAATTCCCCAGCCAGCAGGTCTCCAACCTTGGGAACTTTAAGCCTGGTGGACTTCAACTCCCAGAATTCCCCAGCTTGCCTGTTTTGGAGAGAGACTTTTGGAGAGAGTCTTGACTCCACATAAGCCCTATTTCTCTAGCTCTGCCCTTGGTGGCCGCTGACCCAGCTTGGCTTGAAAGCGCAAAATAAAATTGGACCCACTTGAAGAGTGCCAAATAAGTAGGATTGCAGAATGCATTTGTGATTGTAACATTTGTTAATCCCAAGTGTCTTCATTTGCAGTGGTTGCATGTTTTTTGATCTGTGAATGAATTTATAAGTGATAAAAACTCTACTTCAAAAAAAATCTCTTTAGCTTTAGGAGGCTCATTGTACCCTGAAATTCAGATATTAGTGGCAGCAATGCAACCACAGTATTAGGAGAACTCGTAAGGTGGTCTATCTTTCATGAGTTATTCAAAAACTCATTTTTTTGCATGGCGTTTGTCTCTAACATTGGGAGATGTGAGATGCTGCTGAATGCCGTTGCTTTAGAACCAGCAGCCCACCACAGTATAGCTTGCATTATGTATTCACGTGTGCATGTATATACACACACATGCGTATACACACTTGCACACAGCAAAGTGGGGAATCGTATAGTAGTCAATAACGCAATCTCCTGTGGCTTCGAGGAAGTCAATATGATCTGCTTTCCCCTCTCCTTTTCCTCTGCTGGCAGTTAAATTACGTTTTCTTAGGAAGAGTCTGTGCTGTTTCAGGTAAAGTGATAATCTGAATCTAATAAGCTTCTGTTATTTTCTGAATATCTTTAGAAGGCAGGGTTTTTTTAAAACTCTTTTTTTTGACGGACTATTCAGACTTCATCCTGTTCTTCATCCCCTTCTATCACAAATATGGAGGAAACAGCAGATCATGGTTTAGCACAGGAGTCCCCAAACTTGGCAACTTTAAGACTTGTGGACTTCAACTCCCAGAATTCTGGGAGTTGAAGTCCACAAGTCTTAAAGTTGCCAAGTTTGAAGACCTCTGGTTTAGCATATGAATTCCAGCACTGTTGAATTTTAGACTAGTATTTTGCTTCTCCTATTTCTTCTCCATCCTCCATTATTTATTTGCTTCTTGCCTTTACTTAGAAAAATCCATGTTCCATAGCTTTAAGCCTTGTGGGCCAACTGTGGCTGCTCTTATCCTGAATCAGAAGTCATAGGAGCTGCTGTTGGGTCCAGCATGTAATTTTCAGCATGTAATTGCTACTTGTTAAATGGAGTTTCTGTTTGTTTATATTTGAGACTGGCCAACTTAAAAAAAAACTGTTGCATTTTTTTGTTTCATAGTTCAGTGTTAAACAGGAAGAAAACTAATTGTTTTTATTTGTCAGTTTTTCACGAAGGGGACAGCTTTTCTGTTGGAGTTCAGATTTGCAATGTCTACCCCAGGTTCTAACTTACCTTGCTGCCGGTTCGCTTCCTCCCGCGCCACGTGGCCGTGCCTCGTGGGTGCACGCGTCACCAGCGGTTTGCTATCGGTCCGAACCAGGAGGAACCCACCTCTGGTCTACCTGTGTTAACTTTTCTGTTTAGGGAGGTTGTGTTTTGCGCAGTATGCAATATTTCTGAATGATTTGCAGTTAATTTCAGGCATATCCTTACTATATTAATAGTTAATAAAATGGATATCTCTAGGTACCCACTGCAATTGGCTATAAGTGCTTTTCTTTCTATCTTCTTGTCTCGAGTATTTTGGAGAATCAGTCAAGCCCCCTCTTCTCTGTGAAAGCCACTCAAATACTGAAAAACTTCTCTCATATCACCCCTAATCCTTCTCTCCAATAGTTAGTTAGAAGAGGTGCTCCCAGACTCCTGATTATTATTATTTTTTTGCCTTCAAACCCCAGAACGGCTCTTTTTCTAGTCTAAATCTTGCCGAGTGACTTTCTGTTCAAAAACTTCACATACAGACAAAATTAACTGCACAGTTTTGGGCTGCTGTTTAGAAGTTTGTTACCAGCATTTTTATAAAATCTGACTTTTTTATTTGAGATATTTATACTTAAAAGACAGCCCTAAAGGCAAGGCAACAGAACTAGGATTCCCCCCCCTGCTACAAATATATCCTCAAAAAGGCCAAAAGGCCATTATTATGCAGATTTGCTTGATCAGAGCTGGGCCCCAAATTAAGAGACTAAGCCAGAAGGTGGTGTGAAGATGAAGAGTTTCCTTTAGATGCCAAAGTTACTAAATGGAAACTAGCAATTGCTCCCTGGCTTGCTAAAATAAGTGAAGAGAGATAAACCAGAAATTGATTTTTGTATAATTCTTAAATTAAGTGCAATACTCAGGAGGAGAATAGCCCTTCCAATTGCATCACTATATATTATTTTACTCCAAAGCAGGTAGTTTATCTTAATACCTTCATAGGCTTTTCCAGAAGAAAAAAAAAAGATGAGCATTATTTTCTGCCTGAGATTTAGTTAATTTGCTCGTGGTACCTAGACTCTGGCAATCTGATAGGGAGTCATATGTTACCGCTCACTTTACGCCCTACGTGGCTGCATTAGGCAATACGTTTAAAATGTGAAAGAAGACTGTAAAATGCACAGCCTGATAACAGCGACAAATCTAATCCAAAGTGACAAGTGGGAGCCTTTCCCAGACGTTTTTTTTCTTTTTAATGTAACATGACTTTAAATTGATGCATCCCCACCGAGATTGAAAAAAAAGTCTCCGAGCTTGTCTCCCGTGATTACATTTCTGATCCGTACAACTTAATTTTTTAACTCAGTAACTCTCAAGTTGGCGAAGGAACTGTTTGTTTGCTTGTTTCTGTGACCAGCAGAGTTCTCATTGATGTAGCCCTTGTGTGTAGCAGTGTGGCAATTTGGGGTTGATAGTGAGGGTGCCTTTTCTTCTGGATTGTTGCTTCAGTACAAAGAGTGGCTCGGGCAATTAAATTGCTCTTATTTACAATGAATGGATTGTTTAAACTCATGTCTTGTTGGTCCATTCTCCTGGTTTGTAACGTTTGCTTAGGAGGATTTTGGGGTGGGCTGACTTGTCTTCTAGCCTGGTGTTCCTTCAAACTTTTTTCTTTCAGGACCTCTTCCCATTTTTAAAAATTATGGAGGACCCCAAAACAGTTTTTGTTTCCATAATTTGGGTTGGTCATCGGGACCAGAGCAATAGCAATAGCAATAACACTTAGATCCGTGATGGCGAACCTATGGCACGCGTGCCACAGCTGGCACGCAGAGCCCTCTCTGTAGGCATGTGAGCCATCGCCCAGCTTAGCTCCACTGGGCATGTGCGCGCCTCCTGCAGGCCAGCTAATTTTGGGGATGCACGGGGGGCATGTGGGAGACGCACGTGCATGTGCGGGGGTCACCCGTGCATGCACAGGGGGTGGGGGTTGTGTGTGCATGCGTGGGGCAGGGGAAAGCAGGGGGTTGTTGCGCACCCCCTCTGGCCCATTTTTGGTCCCAGAAGACTGCAGGGAGGCGTGGGGGGATGTGGTGTGCCCCCCATGGCCCATTTTTGGTCTCAGGAGGCTGCAGGGAGGCCTACTAGGTCCAAAATAGGGTGCAGGGGGGTCACATGCACGGGGGGCAGGGGGAGCATGGAGGGTCACGTGCGCATGCACAGGGGTATGTGGGGAGCATGGGGGGTGATGCACAAATGCGCAGGCACCCCGCATTGCATTATGGGTGCTGGCACGCAGGTGCTTTCGGCACACAACGACAGAAAGGTTAGCCATCACTGACTTAGATTTATATATCACTTCACAGTGCTCCACAGCCCTCTCTAAGCGGTTTACAGAGTCAGCATATTGCCCCCAACAATCTGGGTCCTCATTTTGCCCTCTTCGGGGGGATGGAAGGATGAGTCAACCTTGAGCCTGGTGAGATTCGAACTGCCAAATTGCAGGCAGCCAGCAGTCAGCAGAAGTAGCCTGCAGTACTGCACTCTAACCACTCCTTCCTCCTCGTCTTTTTCCTCACCACAAGGTTAGTTGGACTGGAAGAGAGGGACTGGCCCGAAGTCACCCAACTGGCTTTCGTGCCGAAGGTGGGACTAGAACTCACAGTCTCCTGGTTTCTAGACGCTACACCAAACTGGGTTTCCTATAATGTGTGCCAATGCTGCCTCTTCTTATAGTCGGCAAGTTAGTCTGGAATCTGCTTAGGAGGATACAAATCACCCACTCCACAGACTTCAAGTTATATCTATTGAAGAGGGCAAATGTCACACCCACAAGCGCCAATAAAGTTCTCTGCGAGATCCCCTAAGTTTCTTTCACACACACACACACACACACACACACACACACACACACACACACACACACACGCACCCTTGCTGTTGCATGCTTTTTCCCCCTGTTATGCATTTGATGAGGGTCGTAAATGGAAATTAGTTTGATGGCTTCGATCTCTGACGATGTAGAATGTAGATTATTTAAAACATTGTTGCCCGAGGAACCATACAGTGCAAATTATAACCCTAATATCTTAAGAGCAGAGAACCTGCATAGGCTGCTAAATAAACTTCAGTAATTACTTCAGGGGATTTTCCTGTGTGGGGTTGTAATTTTTTTTGTAGTTTACATTTTTCTCAGGTTGCTGACCACACTGACAGCTTTGCTGGTCTTGTATAAAATAGCTAACACATGTACCCACCTGGCCCTTCATTATTGTTACTCTGCATTTTATAAGGAGAGAACAAGATAGGAAAGTTGCCAGACGTTTTTGCTGATAGCAACACTTACCAAGGTTTTACGCACCTTGAAAGAAAATACATGGCAGCTTCCATTAAGAACCGTTTTAGAGCAGGTCTTTTACCAAACAGTTAGAGGGCTGTAAGTATCACTTTACTACTTTGGTGTTACAAAGGGATTACTTCAGTCGTTGTCTTGTGTCCCATTTCCTTAAGAACGGAAAACTTAATGCTTCTTAAGCGCTCTCCATAGGCAAAAGAAAACAGTTATTCAAAGTTGCATTTCAGTAGGCAATCCTCAGTGATCAATATAGAAGCATTTGTTGTGCTTCTCCACACATTTGTTTTTTTAAACATGAAGATTTGTAATTTCTGACTCCCAACACTCACCCCCCTCCCAAAATGAAACTGTTCCTACTGGTAAGACCACACTTGGAATACTGTGTCCAGTTCTGCTCACAATGACACAAACCAAGATGTTGAGACCCTAGAAAGATTGCAGACAAGAGCAACGAATAAGATAAGAAATAAAATTGATAGATGACAGATAGATGATAGTGACGGAGTGAGAATAAATCTCACAGAGGCGAAATAGATCGTTCTCCCAGAATTCAGACATTAGAAATAAAGCCGGAGTTTAAAAGTCTAATTAAAATATTTATTTTGGTACAAAAACAATAAAATCTCATTTGTTTACATCTCTGCTATAAAATGCGACTTCCTCAGTCGGAAGCCAGAAGAAGAAGGAAAGAATGGAGTTTTAGGAATGCACACATGCATACAAGAACATATCAATCACGTGCTCAGGAATGAACCATTATATTAGATAGGGATGCAGCTCCCTGCATATACATACAACTGACAATAAATCACACTGTGACAGACAGACAGACAGACAGACAGACAGACAGACAGACAGACAGATAGATAGATAGATGAGAGAGAGGGAGAGAGAGAGACAGACTGACTGACTGACTGACTGACAGACTGACTGATGGAATTAGGTATGTCCTAGTTCAGTGTTGGCGAACCTTTTCGGTACCAAGCAGCCGCCTGGTGTGCATGCGCGTGCCGGGAAGATGATCTTCTGGTTTCTGGCACGTGCATGCGCACTGGCCAGCTGATCTTCGTGTGCGCATGCATGCCAGAAACTGGAAGACCAGGTGGCTGGTGCGTATGCATGCACTGGAAACCAGAAGAGAAACGGGCGATGGCTCGCGTGCCCGGAGAGATGGCTCTGCATGCCACTTACTGTACACGTGCCATAGGTTCGCCATCACGGTCCTAGTTCCATCTTTGTTCTAACAAAGAGAAAACTAGTGGTGACATGATAGCAGTCTTCCAATATTTGAGGGGTTTCACAAAGAAGAGGGGGTCAGCTTATTCTTCAAAGCACCAGAGAGCAAGACAAGAAGTAATGGATGGAAACTTATCAAAGAGAGAGCGAACCTAGAAGTAAGGAGAAATGTTCTGTCAGTGAGAACAATTAGTCACTGGCTTGCCTCCAGAAGTTGTGGGTGCTCCATCACTGGAGGTTTTTGAGAAGAGATTGGGCGACCATTTGTCTAGAACGCTATAGGGTCCCTTGCTCAAGCATGGCTAGAAGACCACCAAGGTTGAAGACCACCAACTCCCGTGGGTGAGTCCCACGGGAGTTGGGCGGCATATAAAAGCGACTAAATAAATAAATAAATAAATAAATAAATAAATAAATAAATAAATAAATAAATAAATAAATAAATAAATAAATAAATCCCCTTCCAACTCTCTATTATTCTCTATTCTGAGTTTTCCCTGAAAGTGTTTTGTATTCAACTGTTTGGAACATTTCTGTTGTCTGGAGTTCTTAAAAAGCTGGTTGTCAGGTTGCATCAAATAGCTTTAAGATGTTGTATTTTAAAAAAAGGAACAAAAAGTCTTACCATCCCTTCTTTTTTTCAAAGAAAGAAAAGTATCTGTTGCTACAAGGGTGAGTCAAAAAGTAATGCCATTTTCTTTAGGACAGGTATAATTACCAACACAGGAACATGTAGCATACATCAAAATGAAGCTGGTCCTCTGTGGATCACATCCCTACTTCTCAACATAGTCACCGTTTCTCTCAATAGCAATGTTCCACCTTCGAATGAGAGCATGTATCCCTGCCTCGTAAAATTTTGTTGACTGTTCTTTGAGCCACTTCTTCACTGCAGTTTTCATTTCCTCGTCACTGGAATAATGTTTGCCTCTCAAACCCTCTTTCAAACCCTCTATAATCTAAAGTGTTGTCCTCAAACACATTTTGTAATCATCTATGAATGTTCACAGGGGTTTCCCCCTCAGCAACAAGGAATTCAATCACTGCTCTTTGTTTTTGATGCAACTCTAAGGGGGCAGCCATTTTGAATTTTCCTTGCGAGTCTAAAAACCTGAAAAGTAAGAAACAAAATATTTCAGAACGTAAATGATATAATCATTTATAACTGGGAAAAATTTCAGGTATTTTTATCAAAAACTTCACCTGAAATAAAGAAAATGGATTTACTTTTTGACTCACTCTTGTACTATAAGCAAGAGAACCCAGGAAAATTAACAAAATAATATACCTGCCCATGTGAATTGCTTTGCCACTAGATGGCCCTGTTATGTTACCTAGATTTAGGAAATGACACTTTTTTTTAACCTTAGAAAGTATATATAAGAATATGAAGCAGGCTCAGCCTCACCAGCATCCTAATAACTATGTAGTGTCTTTGACTCAGGAGATAGTATATCAGATGAGACGTGAACTGAGCCTTGAGCATTATTGAACTTTAAACATGAGACAAAAGTTGGAGGAAAAAGCTTTTCTTTTAAAAAAAAAAAGAGGAAACCCACTATGTTTCATAACCAGCAAATATTATGATGATTAGATTTCTGGCTATGTATTTTTCCAATTTTAATTTTACATTTATTTATTTATTAGTTGCATTTGTATGCCGCCCACTCCACAGAGACTCTGGGCGGCTCACAACAATAAAAATTCACAAGCAACAATAAATATAAAAAGTATTAAAACAATAAGTATTAAAACATTTAAAAGCATTTAAAAAAACCACAATTTAAAAACCCAAACAATAATTCATGCATAATACTTAATTTGTGTATATATTTATACACAAATTATGTAGACACTGTTAAGGGCTAAAATAATATTTGTTCTGGGTATCTATTTTACATGCTTATTATTAAGGACTAGAATAATAATGATAAAACCTCTAGACCAGAAATCAAATACGAAAAAGACTAAAGACTTGAATAGCACATACTAAGAACTCAAGATTGCTGAATATACTGCCTTTCCTTACCAGACTACTTTAATAAGTTCTAGTCCAATATTTTCCAATATTTTTGTTCAATTCCAATAGCTAAATGTAGAGTCCATTATGTTTGGGGGAGGCAATGTTGATCTTCCCTTGCGAAGTCTATTTACATCTGTTCTGTACATTAGAGTAGAAAATGACTGCAGAGACAGAGATTGAAAGATCCAGCAGTTTGGTCTAGGACAGGGGTCGGCAACCTTAAACACTCAGAGGGCCATTTGGACCCGTTTCCCAAAGAAAAGAAAACACCGGGAGCCACAGATCTCTTCCCGTGCCTGACTATTTCCGGAGCAGCCACAAAACTAGCATATATAGTTGAATTGAAGATTCTGTTTTCTTCTGAGACTTCTCTTTTCTTGGATTTATCCATGGTTGGCCTACCAGGAGTCGAAAAGCTTAATAAATTGCGTGTCGGTGGGTGTCGCACATTGGCAGTTGTGACGCATATTTTGAGCGACAGGGAGCCGCAGCAGAGGAATGAAAGAGCCACATGCGGCTCCAGAGCCGCAGGCTGCTGACCCCTGGTCTAGGGGTTAAGGCACCAGGTTTGAAAGCAGGAGATGTGAGTTCTAGTGCCTTCTTAGACATGAAAGCCATCTGGGTGACCTTGAGCCAGTCACCCTTTACCAGCCCAATTCACCTCACAGGGTTCTTGTCTATGGAGTTTCTCAGTCATGGTTGTCCCAAAGGTGCTTTTTTCAACTGGACTTTTTGGTTTTTCTTTGAAGACATTTCGCTTCTCATCCAAGAAACTTGGAGGAAGGTGTGTTGGATATGTTTGTCACCTTGAGTTATTTGTAAAGATAATAAAGGCGGGAAACAAATAAATAAATTGCTGTGGGTCTCATCAAAATCAATATCCCCAAACAGCTAGTAATATTGGACATTAAGAATGGTATAGCTAAGTCTTTTTGGAGCCTGCCTGGTGAATTTAAACCTTTTGAATTTGAACCTTTTGAAGCTTCATAAACTGATCTGTGTGAAAGTCTCTCCCCCCCCCCCATACCTGATCTTCATTTAAGATTGTCAAAGGACAGCTCCCAGTGGGTGCAGTTCAGGTTAAGGCAGATAGCTATCGTAGTCAGTCTCCTCTCTCAGTGTTGCTGCTGATAGAGAACGCTTTTGAGGGAGATGTGCTTGATAAATCAAAATCAGTGCTATTAAACTTTCCTGTGTATACAGTACTACGCCAGGTAGAATTTGCTTTAGTGTCCCCTTTGTCCGATGGGTAACTTTCCAGATGTTTAGAATAGCGAAATGCTCATTAGTAACTATTGTCCCCCACTAATGAGTTCCCATTATCTAAGTCTAAAGGGATGTGACCTTCTATAGAACAGGACTGCATGGTTTTGCACCTCAATGCGATTTACTTATGACTAGTTAATGTGGAGTTGTAGTGACACCTTGTGGATTTCCAAGGCAAATCTCTGATCAAAATTTTCACAGGTTGTCCACTACTATTCCTCCTAAACAAGTCTCAACTAGTGGCAAGAACTGGTTGGCCTTTCTTGAGCTGCAAAGCCAAGTGGGTTTAGGTCCAGTTAGGACTTGGTGGGAACTCTGTGGTGACTATCAAGTTGTAGGGTAGACTAGGAAAGTGAAAACGAACATGGCTGGAAAAAAAGCAGTGAGAAGCCCCATCTGGCCTAAAACCAAGAAAACTACATAGATGCATCTATAAAATCACCAGGAATCAAGCTTGGCTGAAAGGAGTCTTGGTGTTTTTTTGTTACTTTAGCAATAAGGTAGCCTGGTTTCAGTTGACCTGCTGGATTGGTCAGTGAGGAAAATACTACACAGTTGCATCAGAGCATAACAAGGTTATGGTTTGCATAACAGGATCTTAGATTCGTCTCTTGTTTTTAATTGTTAGTTTTTTACGATGTGTTTTTGCTACATGCGGCACAGAATCACATTCTATGAAATGGACAGCTCTTTAAATGTGATATATTAATAAATAATTCAACTAATAATAAAATTAAAGCCATACAGTAGATGAGAGAGAGAAAAATGGTCTTAGACTACTAGGATCTGAGGCTCAAACATGTCATACCTTGATTTTTTTTTTTAAAAAAATAGGGCTTTCCTTCTCTTGGCTTGTATATCTTTTCTCTTGCGTGTGAAAGTACAATATCCATCTGCCTCTGTGATTCACTTGAAGTAATGATTCTTTCCTTACTTTCTGATCCACACTTCTTATGTTCACTGTCTTGCATTTGTCTTTTAATGCTCTTGCTTTTAGAAATTCTTTCCTAATCCCTAGATCAACTGAAGAATGCTTATTATTTTGTGTCATATTGTTAAGCTCTGTTTTCCTCTAGCTGTTGTGGTTTTCCTATTTCTTTCTTGAAACTGGGAATGTTTAGTCCAATGAAGACAAGAACTAGTGGGTGACGTGGGGGTGAGTTCCTCTCGGTTCGGACCGGATTGCCCGAACCGGTAGCGACCCGCTGGTGATGTCATGATGGCATCACGGATCCGGTTCGATCAGTGCTGGTCCCTGGGCGCCACCATCTTTTTTCCCCCGATTTTTTTTACAGTTTGGAAGTTTTTTCCTCTGCTGCTGCTTGAAAAAGGGCCCTCCCACCCGCCCCTGGGTTTATACATACCTTTATTCCTTTGCCCGAAGCACAGCTGATCAGCTCCTCAGCTGTGTTTTGGGCTGATTATAGCTACTGAGCATTCGCGGAAGCAGAATTGCATGAGGGGACGTGCGCGTGCACGCTCGCTCCACTCGCACAAGTGCGTGAAACATTACAATGTGATCCGGTGGCGAAGGTAAGTGGAACCCACCCCTGGGGTGACATGATAGCAGTGTTCCAATATCTCAGGGGTTGCCACAAAGAAGAGGGAGTCAAGCTATTCTCCAAAGCACCTGAGGGTAGGACAAGAAGCAATGGGTGGAAACTAATCAAGGAGAGAACCAACCTAGAACTAAGGAGGAATTTCCTGACAGTTAAAACAATTAACCAGGGGAACAACTTGCCTCCAGAAGTTGTGAATGCTCCAACACTGGAGGTTTTTAAGAAGAGATTATTTGTCTGGAATGGTATAGGGTTTCCTGCTTGAGCAGTGGGTTGGACTAGAAGACCTCCAGGGTCCCTTATAACTCTGTTATTCTGTATTCTGTTCCATTTCTTAGTTTTAGCCTCTTAGACCTCAGCTTATCGGTAGATTTCTTTTTCTCTTCCCCCTCAGCAGTTGACTAAAAAAAATTAATAACCTCACTAACTTGAAATACTAAATAGTTTGGACCTGGACATTTGAAGTCCAGCCTGGAGGAGTTGAGCTATCATTTATTGGCACAGATTTCAGCAATATTGGGAGGAAAGATTTCTTCAATTAAAAACTAATTTGGTGCTTTTCAGCAAGAGATCTTCCCCAGTTAGGCTGAATGATTAGCTGTGCTCTATCTATCCAACATAAACTTTGCATAAGTGTTTGCTGTAGGTAGAAGCGAATCACTAAAGAGTCTAATTCAATTTAATTAGCTGCTCTGCCAAGTGACCTTAGCATATCTACAGTTTCAGAGTTTATGAAATATAATTTTTGTGTACTATTTCCCGCAGCCTTTTAAATTAAAAGCTGACAAGATCTTGGCCATGTCACCAAAAACATTTTTTTTGCATTATTTTTCTAGCGCAGTTGAAAGTTGATGCACTTTTTTTTCCGTTTGACCCAGTTGCTGCCTATGTGTGGATTTTTTTTTGGCAAACACTAACAATCAGATGTTGTGAGGCCGAAATAAATTTTGCACTAACAGCAATTTAGCTGATTTGTTTGAAGCAACCTCTCTCGGTTCATTTTCTAGTTGATAATACGCATTTTTATTTGTGACTTTGCAAAACATTTTGTAGAATTCCAGTAAAAACAAGTATCCTTGTTTACTTCCAGTTCAAGTTGTTAAGCATGAAAGGAAGGCTGTAGTCTTTCCATATATTACTATACACCATGTGTTAGTCAAAAAATGTAATATAATTCCAAGGTATTTTGAACAGCAGAGGGTACTTTTTCAGAAAGATTGCCTGGGAGAAGCCACCTTGATTTATTCTACTGGTTAACTTAATATTTTTTTGGTGAATAAATTTTGCCGGTAGAATGCCAGGAAAATTTCTGCGGTGATCACATTGTTTTCAGAAGGATCAGGGTCAGCGCTTAGATTTGAAGTTGCAACTTTGCTGAACGGTGAATTTAAGTTGATGGTCTGGCAAAAAAAAAAACCACCACACACCATTATTTTAAGTACTCTCATGCTGTTGGTACATTATTTTTCCCCCCAACTGGCAAGGTGACTTTTCAGCTATCCAATACTAAGAGATATCCAGGTAAAGGAAAGTGCTTTCATTAAAGTAAAGGTGAAGGAGACGCAGATAAAGCAGAGTATGACTGTAGTCACATCTTAAGCCAGTCTGATTTCTTTTGGTGTGTAATTTCTTAGATTCAGTGTTCTTAGATTGCGGCATATGATAGGAAGAGTGTGTAAAATGTTTAAAAGAGATATTCAGGAAAAGTGTGTGGCACACGTGACACATCCTCCTATTAGGAAATCTTGATGCAGTCTTCGCATCTCTGTACAGTAGGTCATGTGCGATGTGTAAATCCATAGTGCCTTCACTAGTAGTTCCAGTGGAATTTTTTGGTGCATACATGTACCCAATTGAGAAAGTCTTCAAAGGAGATGTGTTAATCTTTGCAGAAGATGCAGCTGCTATATGGCTTTTAGGAAAGATGCTTCACCATGCATCACTTGGGTGATGTGTTTATTCCAAAGACAAACTGATTTTCTACTCACTGCTACTAGAACAGCTATCTTTCTTACTGACCAGTTAGATCAGGGGTCCCCAAACGTGGCAACTTTAAGACTTGTGGACTTCAACTCCCAGAATTCTCCAGCCAGCATGGAGTTGAAGTCCACAAGTCTTAAAGTTGCCAAGTTTGAAGACCTCTGAGTTAGATTGTAAGAATAAGCATTGGCAATACCAGAATAACAAAGGAACATGCATAATTCGGAATCGTGATGGGCACTATAAGTGAAGCTGATTTTCTCTCGATGAAACAAGTTTTCTTACACTGTAATTGTCATCATCATCGTCGTGTGTTTCTCCTTTGTGCTTGGGCTTACACTGGAGGAATGTGCCCTATTTTTCGTGCTGCTTCAGGGTTGGCATCTTGAAAGAATAGCAATAGCAATAGCAATAGCACTTAGACTTATATACTGCTTCATAGTGCTTTACAGCCCTCTCTAAGCGGTTTACAGAGTTCAGCATATCAGCCCCAAGAATCTGGGTCCTCATTTTACCGACCTCAGAAGGATGGAAGGCTGAGTCAACCTTGAGCCGGTGAGATTTGAACAGCTGAACTGCAGCTAGAATAGAACAGTTCAAGATGTCAGAGTAGGCAGTTGCTGAAATCAAAACGGCAGGCTGTCTGTGAAATTCTAACTTTTGTAATACTAACTTTATATGCACCAGATCTTTTTAATTGAGGGCCGGGCAATCCTGAATTGCAGCTAGGAAACTTGCTACCTAGGAGAACACATTGTGCAAAATTCAACAGGGATTGGAGGATATTCCTACCAGGAAAGGCCAGAGTTGGGGCCACCCAGCAGATTTCAGTGGTTCCCAACCTTTTTTTTGGCCATGCCCCACCTAAGCATCTGTAAAATCCTGATGCCCCCTCGACATATAATTCTTCGAGTCTTGTCTATGCATATATTAAAAAGTGTTGCTAAGGTGTAGAATCTTTGTCTTGCTCCTTCAACAAACTGGTTGGCTTGGCATGGCCTATAGAAGAAGCTGGGTCGAGGAGAAGAGTGGGATCCCAGCCCATCTCTTTTGCCTCTAATCATTGGATCTAGATCAGTGGTTCCCAACATGGGGCCCACGCCCCACAGGGGGACAATTTGATTTTTAATGGGGTCAATTTGAAAATGTGTGGTGTCTAGAGTCTAGATCCGTGGTGGCGAACCTATGGCACGGGTGCCACAAGTGGCACGCAGAGCCATATCGGTGGGCACGCAAGCTCAGGTCCGGCGTGCATGTGTACACCAACCGGCTGATTTTCGCGCCTTCTGGGCCCACTGGGAGTCAGGAAACAGGCTGTTTCCAGCCTCCAGAGGGGGTGGGGAAGGCCGTTTTCGCCCTCCCCAGGCTCCTAGAAAGGCTCTGGAGCCTGGGGAGAGCGAAAAATGGGCGTGCCATTGCATGCTGGGAGCAGGGGAGTCATGCGTGCATGTGCGGGGGTGCATGGAATTATGAGTGTGGGCACGCACACACGTGATCCCCCATATTCCCCCCCCTTTAAAAAGGTTCGCCATCACTGGTCTAGATTCTACACCTTAGTAACACTTTTTAATATATGCATAGACAAGACTCGAAGAATTATATGTTGAGGGAGCATCAGGATTTTACAGATGCTTAGGTGGGGCATGGCCAAAAAAAGGTTGGGAACCACTGATCTAGATGAAGATGAGCTAGAACAGGGGGTGGAGGCCCCGGCAGCTTTCTTGTTGCTTGCTGCCACCACTCTTGTTCTCCCTCGGTCCATTGTGGCGCTCAAGGTAGCCACCATAGGTATGGCATCATAAAAATGTCCATGCCATGTTCATCTTCCATTTCTCTCAGTTGTCCAAGGAAGTGATAGTATCTGAGCTCACCTGGTGTGTATATATATTTGTGTGTGTGTGTGTGTGTGTGTGTGTGTGTGTGTATGTGTGTGTATACAGTATGTGTGTATATATTTGTATACAAGGCAGGCAGCCCAGCTTCAAATCCCAGTAAGGGTATGGCTATCTGATGAGAGTTAAGTAGCTCGAAATAGATCTATAATAGTCTCCCTTTATTTTCATTTATCAGCCAAAAATGCTACACATATAGAAGATAGTGTGTCGGGTATATAAACTGCCTGGATGGTCCCAGAGAGGGGCCGAAAGGCAAAATGAAAGATGTGATGCTTTCTCCCATATTTGGGTACACCAGGATAATACCACAGAAAAACATATATAACCCTGAATATTCCAAGCTATCTCCTGGGCTTTCTACAGTCTCTCTCTCTCTCTCTCTCTCTCTCTCTCTCTCTCTCTCTCTCTCTCTCTCTCTCTCTCTCTCTCTCTCTCTCTCTCTCTCTCTGTCTCTGTCTCTGTCTCTGTCTCTCGTTTGTGTATCCATTTGTATGTTTTCTTTCCCTTTAAAAAAGGTTTCCGGTATCTTGTTGATTTTTCTGGATGGAGTATATAGGAATGAGCTTGTAGCTGTAATTAAAAAAAACCCAGTTATCTTTAGATCCACATTCAGTTTCCTTTTATTGATTTTATTGCATTACTGCATTGAGTTTTTTAAAAAGAGTTTGTCATTTTGATTTCAGAATGACAAGTACATCTGATGTTCTTAAGTGTGTTCTTAATTTGATGTACATCTGACCTGTAATGGACCTTCATCATAAATGGTTGTATCCGTTTGAAGTTCTAAACCATTAAGTATACTTCAGAATGCCGTCATGGTATGTGTGTCATGGGCCTTGCATATAGTAATTGGGTTTTGTTCTATTTATGAGAGATAAATCATTGGAACAGAAATTAGCTGGTTGGGTCCTCTCTCGTTATATCATGTGCCTTGTTCTGGTTTATAAATGAATGATGAGTTCATTACAGCAATATTAGCAGTGCAAGCTGGTGTAGATAATTTTAGATGTGACCAAGGAAATCTTGATTCCCATTGCATTTTGCACAGATTTCCACTGTAGCTGGGAAATAACGAAGCTGGCTCACTCAGCATTGGAGTGAATAAGTTAGAAGAATTGAATAATTTTGAGTACTCATTAGAGATTTAAAATTTCCAGAAATTTTGAAGCTCGGAAAAAACCCATTTTTTTTCCGTTTTTTTTCGGGGGGGGGGAATGGAAATTTTCAGAAAAATTGAAAAAAATGCTACATTAGCTCTTTTTTGTCTTTTTAAGATTGAAAGTCATTCTGTTACTTTAGGAACATAAAATATAACTATGGACAATTTGACTTGGCATAACATTATCACAACTAGCATATTAAAAATATAGTGTAGCCAAACAATTATCACAAACAGAATTTACTTTTTTATAATATTTATTTATAATTGTAACAAAGGGAGCAACAATCTCCTGAACTGCTTACTAGTTTATGTGGAACAGCCAAAAAGCCTCCACAAAACAATTTTCAAAACCAAAAGTAACAATTTTTCATATTTCCTCTCCACAGTATTAAATAAAAATAAAAATAAAAACCCCATTCTCATAAGTCCCTTCATTCAGCACAGGTCCTTTTTGTTGCTCTGTATTTTCTTCCAATGCTTTTGAGGCCTAGTGAATAGGACAGCCATATTTTTCTGTATTATTATTATTATTGCTTTGAATCTTAGATTCTTAACTGCAGTTTTCCTTTAGTAAACATACCTTTTTGGGGCATCTCGTTCTTTTTTTCATTTTCACTTAATTCAGTTGCTTGCTTTTGTTTGATATTTTAGAATTTTGTTGGTCTGGTTGTTTGTTGTGCAAAAAAACCCCACACATTATTGATGGATTTTTGGGATCCCAGATGACAGTGAGTGATAGGGCATGTGTAAGAATCTCTTTTTCAGTGATAGAAGAAGAGATTGAATGACGGCAGATTTTTATAGCATCTTTGAACAGTACAAATTGCTACTATCCTCCTGTTCCTATAAGACTTACCTGCTGAAAGCCCACTGGGGCTAAAATGTTGTTTACTCTACTCTTGACTCTTACAAAAGAACAATAAAAAAGTGATTAAAATTTAAGTAGCCTTGAGAGATTTTTTTTTCTGTATATCCAATTTCTTGACTGTTGATGTGCATTAAAAGTGGATCATTGCATAATACTATTATATTGGGTAATACAGGACTGCCTTCTATAGTAGCTAAGTGAAATAAGGACATTAATAATTTTTGTAAGTGTTCTAGAAGTAGATGCACTCATGTTAATGGTTATGAAGCATTATGACCTTTTTTAAGTGTCCTTTTTGTGGACATACAGGTCTCAGCTGTATTCGCAAGAGAGACGAGAACTTTATCCATGTTAATATTTGGTACAGCATGTTTTGGATCTAACTATATGTGGCCATGATAGGTATCTAGGACTTGGAAGATATAACTCGTTCTTATGTTGGTTTAATAAAGGTTTTTGGCGACAGTAGGGATTACACCAGTGGTGGGTTGCTACCGGTTCTCACCGGTTCACTGAGGGAGGCTCCGCCCACCTGCCCAGATGTCATCCAAAACGCTCTGCGCATGCGCAGAAGCTTATGCGCATGCACAGAAGCGTTGTGCCCACATCCGCGCCCACGCACTCCCGTTCCCGAACCAGTAGCAAAGGTAAGTGGAACCAACTACTGGATTACACCTTTTCAATCCGACTTTGTTTTGGATACAAACTTAACTTGGAATAAAGATGCTTGTTAATTCATGAATAGATCCCGAATCCTTTTCTCCCACAAGGGTAGGAAGATGAATTGAGTGAGAATTTAGTTCTGCAATAGTACATCTTTGCTTGACTAAGATGATCCATGGTTTGTTTCACATAGACCCATCATAACACGTCAGGAACTGATTTGTTACAAACATTTGAGCCCACACATATGAATTTGCTATATGTTTTCCTCCTCCTGCATTTTTGGGGTACTTTTTAAAATGTCTTCCTGCAAACATTGTTTGCGGCATAAGAATCATTGCACGACTGGTATTTACCTGCATATATTAGACCAGTGATGGCGAACCTATGGCACGCGGAGCCATATCTGAGGGCGCGCGAGGCGTTGCCCTATGTCAGCTCCAGCACGCATGCGTGCGCTGGCCAGCTGATTTTCAGCCTTCTTTTCAGCCGTTTTCGTCCTCCCCAGGGTTCAGGAAAGCCTCCTGAAGCCTGGGGATGGCGAAAAACGGCCCAACAAGCCAAACGGAAGTTCGTTCCAGTTGGCCTGTTGGCCCGTTTTTCGCCGTCCCCAGGATTCAGGAGGCTTTCCTGAACCTTGGGCACAGTGAAAAACAGCCCAACGGGCCTACCGGAAGTCTGGAGGCTTCAGTGAGGCCTGTGCGCATGCGCGGGGGCAGCGGGGGGTTGTGCGCATGCACGGGGGAGGGCATTGCATTATGGGTGTGGGCACACACGTGCATGCTATCGCGCATGTGCGCTCCCTTTTGGCACCCGGGCCGAAAAAGGTTCGCCATCACTGTATTAGACGATGACTCCTGCTATTAATTCAGCTTCTTACCCTATCTGCCTACCCACACTAAAACTTCCACTGTGATATTTCTTAATGCCCAAAGAACTTTTTAATAATAAAGCTCTCGTCTTTGCTCTTGTTAATTAGGAACTGTCATTTGTAATTAGCTTACTGTAACTGCACGGTCTCTGTGAAATGATTATGAGATGAGCTTTGATTTTATTCTCTGCACTCTGCATTCTTCTAGAAAGTTTTATTTAGCTAAGACTGCACTATCCAGTATAAAATCCAGGCCACGTCAGTATATGATACCGCCTGCTGCATGACTGAAATGTTTCTATTTATTATACATACACCTGTCTTAGATATAAATAGGAAATACCTTTGACATCGGATGTATTTAGTGATATGCACAATAAGTTTATCAACTGTTATATTGATAGTCTCCCCAAAATCAAGTTCAACCGTTGGTGACTTTGTGTCCATGTCATGTTGTCTTCTCAGTAATATACATAGTCTTTGACTTACGAGCAATGGTTTTCAAAGTTAGTACAGCTATACACACGCACACGCAATATCACATAATTGCATTTGGGACACATGGCAATCAGCTCAGTTGAATTCGCCTTCCATCCTTCCGAGGTCAGTAAAACGAGGACCCAGGTTTTTGGGGGCAATATGCTGACTCTGTAAACCACAGAGGAGTGTAAAGCACTGTGAAGCTGTATATAAATCTAAGTGCTATTGCTATTATTTATCTTTAGTTCAGAGCAATCTATTTTTCCCTGTCTGTCTCCTTCCAAAATCTTTTGGTCTATAACTTCTAGAATTCTGAACAAGAATAGCCAAATTATTTCTAGGACACAAACCAGGGTTGGTTTTCTAAAACCAGAAGTATTGTATGGGGTATTTATGGTGGATTTCCTAACAGGGAATCTATTAACTTGGAAGAAAAGTTTTCTCTTTGCTTCCTATTCTCTGAAAGCTATGATTCTATTAACAGCCTCTCAGCTGATGCTGTTTGCATTTAAAACATGCTGCATGTAAAATGCTAAATAAACTACATTTAAAGTACCTTAACTCAAAGTGAAAGTGCTTTCTTGATGTTAATATATTTTGCCTGATTGGTTGTCTTTATTGGATTAGGATTACAAATACTGACTTCGCTGAACCAATCTGACTTTTGAAAAAGACAAATTTCTGATTGTATTACAAACTGCAGCATTTTATTTAAATATCTATGTCATAACAATAGCCAACAGTCTGTAAATATGACTCCCAATGGTTAGTGAACTCAATGGATAGGATATACGTTAATCTGTTTATGTAATTTTGATGAATCTTTTGTAAATTGTCATTACTTTGGGATTCCTTGCCAAAGAAAAAATAGAGAATAGATTCACTGATCTCAAAATCCATTGGGGAGCAGAAAGAAAATATTAAAAACATTGTTTAATCTAAAAATAAGAGTTATATTAACCAACAGTTAATATATAGAACACATCACAGATATTTGGGGGCTCTTTTATAATGTACGTGAAATATTAATACAGTTGTACTCCAGATAAATATATTGGGGTACCTGCTGAAATATCTTTTTCCAAATAAGGCTATGCAATCAAAAAGTTTTGGAGCATAGATAATGAAATGTGAAAATTTGCATATGTTGTATTTCCCATTTAAGTGTTGCCGTTTCAAATGCAGTTGAACGTCACTTCTAATATTCAGGCATTCCCCCCCCCCCCTTTTTAATCATAGAATACTATGGTTTGCTATTATTGTTATCCTAGCTAAAGAGAATTATACAGAATATTATGGATTTTGAATAATGCTGAATAAGATCAGGGTTGCTGAATATATCACAGTTGCTGGATATTTACATCACAAAGGGGTGTAATTACTCTGAATTGTTGAAATGTCAAACATAATTAAGGCACAATTGTGTTTATAAAGTGGCCTTTGTAAGTCTTGTTAGGGAGTCTGCACTGCATGAGCCATAGGGGAAAAAATGGGAACATC
Organism: Diadophis punctatus similis; assembly: GCA_023053685.1. Classification (NCBI taxonomy): domain Eukaryota; kingdom Metazoa; phylum Chordata; class Lepidosauria; order Squamata; family Dipsadidae; genus Diadophis; species Diadophis punctatus. The sequence goes on from JALIGW010000015.1 coordinate 10,101,516, forward strand.
TCGGTGAGAAAACAGTGTCTTTAGAAGCAACAAATGTATTTTGATTGCAAACAGCACTATGATATGGCACTCTTTTGATAGCTCTTTTAATTTCTAAGTTATGGGAAAATTCAGTGATTTTGTTTTCTAGTTAGCTGATTTACAGGCCCATGGCATGAAGATGTATAACCATTGAAGTTTCTTTGATTTTTAGGTAGGGTAGCATTATTTAATGTTGATTAGTAGCAAGTCACAGCGGTTTGGCAAATTGCTAATGGAGGCCATGCGAATGAATTCTCCAATATAATTTAACAATTTTGCTGCTAAGAGTTTAATCTGAAAAAATAGCACCATGCCCTCTATGAAATTAAATATCATTTTCATAAATATTTTACCCCTATTCCCAACATATTTTTTTTTCTTACCAACTCTGAGACCTTTGTATCAGTCCAAAGAAAAACTTAGATTCTGTTAGAGGTGCTTCAAATACATAAGAGCCGAGGTGGCGCAGCGGTTAGAGGCAGTACTGCAGGCCACTTTAGCTGACTGTGATCCGCAGGTCAGCGGTTCAAATCTCACCGGCTCAAGGTTGACTCAGCCTTCCATCCTTCCGAGGTAGGTAAAATGAGGACCCAGATTGTTGGGGGCAATTTAAATATACATTGCTTACTGGTGTAAACCGCTTAGAGAGTGCTTGCACTGTGAGGGGGTATATAAATCTCACAAATAAATAAATTAAATAGATAAATACTGTAGCTAATTTTAATAAATATTATTATATGAGTTCCCACTTCTGTGTGCCAAAAAATCCATCTATACATCAACCTTAGTCTCCTGCCTCATAAGTATTTTGTGTGTGTGTGTGGAATGCACAATTAACAGTAAATTACAAATTAGATACTTGGAAGATATTACATGGCTATTTTGTAGATGCTGTTGTTTCTGATAAATGATATTTCAGGAATTTGCTGTTGGGGAATATTAATATTATTTACAGTGATGTTGACTCTGCGGGGTTATGACAAAACCTGTCAGAGGGACACCATCCAAACTGAAATGTCCAAGTGAAGAAAGAAGTTTAATTTTGACTTCCAAACCAATTTGGGGATGCTGTATTGGGGGTGGGATCCGATAATGATTGTCAGTCATCTTCTTGACCAATCCGGACACTAGACGTCTTGCAGACAGTGATTCAAGGACAAAATTCTTGATAACAGATTTTTATTATAGGCACTCTATTCACAGTCATTAAGGAAGAAATCCAGCCATGCATAAGATGTAAGCTGTGTATAAAAGTGGGAGAGTGAAAGTTTGAGCTTTACATATCTCTTTTATACATGTACCATATGTAATAGCCTAAGAGCTTTTCACTTTTAGATTGGATGATCTGTTGAAACCTGTGGATTTTTACTGTAATGAGCCAGTATAGATTTAAACTATTTGTTTCTGATCTTGTTCGACCTGGGTCTTAGAAACATGATTAAAAAAAAATCTACAAAGGGATTAAAGGCTCCAATCTGCTTAGAATAACTTTATTTCTTTGGATTTATAATCATATCTCTCTTGAGCAGAGGTCTTCAAACTTGGCAACTTTAAGACTTGTGGACTTCAACTCCCAGAATTCTCCAGCCACAGCTGGCTGGAGAATTCTGGGTGTTGAAGTCCACAAGTCTTAAAGTTGCCAAATTTGAGGACCCCTGCTCCTGAGTTACATGTCCAAATTGAAATGTTACACAGTCCTACGAAATTGGTATTTTATGTAAGCATCTAGCAATTCTGCTAGCAAAACTAACTCTAGAACTAAGAAAAGCAAGGGTTGGGGTAGGGATGAATGTTTTCAGAAAGAATTTTTATCCTTACTGAAATCTTTTAAGTGATATACAGTGGTACCTTGGTACTCAACTGCTTTGAAACTCATCAAATTTGGTACTCAACACATTTTGATGTGAAAATTTTACCCTGGTATTCATCGTTCGTTCGGTACTTAATGCACAAGTTAGAACTTGTCAACCTTGGCTGCCTTGTGACTCACTACATTATTCCTTATGGGGAAAAAATGTACGGTACTCATCTTTTTTGGTACTCATCATACCTCTCAGAACCAATTAAGGATGAGCAATTAAGGTATCACTATATTCTTCTGGTTTGCAAAATGTGACAGCTTCATATGCAAAGAATAAAATTATTCACATAAAGAATTCCTGTAGTGGGAAGCAGATTGAATTTAATCGCTTATATCAGGGCTATAGGGGTATGAACGCCAGTTCACACAGGCACAAGAACACTAGCACCTGTTTCTAAAATAGTGTACAATTGCAGTCAAAGTCACCTATTGCAGGAAAGATTTTCCCTTGCATTGGAGAAATAAAACATGAAGCTAATTGGTTTGAATTGCCTGTCTGCCTGTGTTGTACCTATTTTGACAAATATTCACCAGAATTATTCCTCATATTGCTACGTTCCATTTTTCTTAACAAAGTTTACTAATCTAAGTTTGGAGAACTTATATCTTTGATTGTTTCTAGTACTGTGAAGTTAAAACAAGGTATATGTAATTGATGTGAACTGTAATATGTAAATTCTATTTTTAACATTTTGCTTTACCTCTTAGTGATAGAAAGTTGACTTTTCTAGTTGTAATATAAAGGGAAGGGTCCTTTTGGAAGTGCAGATAAGTTTTCTGTGGATACATTATTCCCAGTCCTTGGTTTTCATTGGTTGCTATGGTTTTTACACTAAATATATTAAGAACTGAGGTGGCGCAGCGGTTAGAGGCAGTACTGCAGGCCACTTTAGCTGACTGTGATCCGCAGGTCAGCGATTCAAATCTCACCGGCTCAAGGTTGACTCAGCCTTCCATCCTTCCGAGGTAGTTAAAATGAGGACCCAGATTGTTGGGGGCAATGTAAATATACATTGCTTACTGGTGTAAATCGCTTAGAGAGTGCTTGTACTGTGAGGCGGTATATAAATCTCACAAATAAATAAATAATAGCAATAGCACTATAGCACTTTACTTATATACCGCTTCATAGTGCTTTACAGCCCTCTCTAAGCGGTTTACAGAGTTCAGCATATTGCCCCCAACAATCTGGGTCCTCATTTTACCGACCTCAGAAGGATGGAAGGCTGAGTCAACCTTGAGCCTAGTGAGATTTGAACAGCTGAACTGCTGAACTAGCAGTCAGCCTGCAGTCGCAGCATTTAACCACTGCACCACTTCAGCTCTATAAATAAATAAATAACTGCAGAAAAATAAAGTGAATTGGAGATGGGGGCATAAAAATGAAATAAAATGAAGCACTGGTTGAAGAGGAAAAAAAATAAATTAGAAATAATTTCTTTTCTGCTTGGAAAAGCAAGCAACCTTCCAGTAAAGGAGAAATCTCAGATTTCTCAGTATATTTTCTATTTCCACAGTGGACTTGGGCAGAAAAGACAACATTCAGATTGCTAGTTGTTGTCTCTTGGATGACGTCCATCTAGGTGGATGGATTAGAAATGCAAGCAAGCAAAAAAAAAAAAAAAAAAAAACTACTGAGGGAAACCCCCTCACTAAATTTCTCCTTCACTGATTCTGAATGTGAGCCAAATGAATTAAGAGACGCGCTATCCCAAAGTAGCTGAGCTAGCTGATATTTCCTCTGGCGAAAGAACTCCGAAGGTATGTAAAACAGCAAATCTATGATGACATTGGGACGTCCCTGATATGTGCCATGGGAAAACCTTGGGAGAATCTCATGAAATAGCTGCTGTTAAGCAAAGCTTCACAACAGAAAACTGTTTAACCTGTGTGAGTGAGAAAACATCCCGTGATCCTCCTTGCCCACTTTATTCATTGCGCACTTCATTTGTCGCCCATTCTCATTGTTATGGTGTGATTTTGTTGTTGTTCAGTCAATAATCTTTCACATCTTTCAGCTGTGGTTAGGGGGACCTTTGCACAAGTACGTCTTGTGCACCAATTGTGACCCTACTTGGAGAAGGAGGCACTTCTCACAGTCACTCATGCCCTTATCACCTCACGGCTGGATTACTGCAATGCGTTCTACATGGGGCTACCCTTGAAGAGTGTCCGGCGACTGCAATTGGTGCAAAATGCAGCTGCGCGAACTGTGGTGGGTGCACCTAGATGCACCCACGTAACACTGATCCTCCGCCAGCTGCATTGGCTGCCCTTTAGTCTCCGGATCCAATTTAAGGTGTTGGTCGTTACCTTTAAAGCCCTACATGGCTCAGGGCCAGGTTACCTTCAGGACCGCATCCTGCCGCATACCTCCCTACGACCGGTCAGGGCCCACAGAGTCGGCCTCCTCCAGGTCCCGTCGACCAAGCAATGCCGGCTGGCGGGGCCGAGGGGGAGGGCCTTCTCTGTGGGAGCTCCCTCCCTGTGGAACCAGCTTCCCCCGGAGATCAGGACCATCCCCACCCTACTGGCCTTCCGGAAAGCAATAAAAACTTGGCTCTTCCGGCAGGCGGGGTGAAAGTGAGACCAACCAGATTAAATAAGGGTCTCCCCCCATGATAATAATGAGATACTCTTTTTAACTTTTGTATTTTTTGTATTTTTAATTATTGTATTGATATTGTTATATATTTTAATTATTGCATTTTACTTGTAATGGAATCTAACATGCTGTGAGCCGCCCAGAGTCCCCAGGGAATGGGCGGCATAGAAATCCATTAAATTAAATTAAATTAAATTAAATTAAATTAAATTAAATTAAATTAAATTAAATTAAATTAAATTAAATTAAATTAAGTCATGTCCAACTCTTTGCAACCCCGCGGGCCATAACACGCCAGCACCCACCCATTCCCGTCCTCCACTGTCTCCCAGAGTTTGCCCCAAATTCAGGTTCACTGCATCAGTGACACTATCTGACCATCTCATCCTCTGCCGTCGTCTTCTCCTTTTGCCTTCAATCTTTTCCAACATCAGGATCTCTCTTCTCATTTGGTGGCCAAATTATTTGAGCTTCAGCTTCAGAATGTGTCCTTCCAAAGATCAGTCAGGGTTAATTTCCTTTAGGATTGAACTGGTTTGATCTTGCAGTCCAAAGGGCTTTCAAGAATCTTCTCCCACACTACAATGTGAAAGGATTAATTCTTCGGCCTTCTTTATAGGCCATCTGTCAAAGCCATAATAGCAGTGTTCCGATATCTCAGGGGCTGCCACAAAGAAGAGGGAGTCAAGCTATTCTCCAAAGCACCTGAGGGCAGGACAAGAAGCAATGGGTGGAAACTGAACAAGGAGAGAAGCAACCTAGAACTAAGGAGAAATTTCCTGACAAGATACCATGTTTCCCCGAAAATAAGACCCTATCTTATATTTTATTGAACCCTGAAATAAGCACTTGGCCTTATTGCCATGCACTCAAAAGCCCAATTGGGCTTATTATCAGGGGATGTCACGGTGTGATTATTGTCTGTTTGTATGTATATGCAAGGCACTGCATCCCTATCTATTATAATGGTACATTCCTACCACGTGATATATGTTCTTGTGCGCATGTGTGCATTCCTGAATCCATTCTACCCTTCTTGCTTTGGCTTCCGATGAAGGAAGTCGCATTTTATATCAGACATGTAATTAATCAGAATTTATTGCTTTGTACCGAAATAAATATTTTAATTAGACTTTAAACTTCGGTTTTGTTTCTAATGTCTGAATTCTGGGAGAAAGATCAAACATTGCTTCTGTGAGATTTATTCTCACTGCGTCAGGGGATGTCTTATTTTGGGGGAAACAGGGTAGAACAATTAATCAGTGGAACAGCTTGCCTCCAGAAGTTGTAAATGCTCCAATACTGGAAGTTTTTAAGAAGAGGTTGGATAACCATTTGTCTGAAATGGTGTAGGGTTTCCTGCCTAGGCAGGGGGTTGGACTAGAAGACCTTCAAGGTCCCTTACAACTCTGTTATTCTATTCTATTCAATATATTACTACTGGTATACCATAGCTTTGACTACAATGGTATGATTGCCGAATATATTTTTCTTAGAAACTGTTGGAAAGCCGTTGACTCAAGTTACCAGAAACTTATTAGTATTGTGGTATTGGATTGACTTCCTAATGGCCTTCTACCATAGTGTGTGTTGCATGAGTATGTTTTGATTGTTTTCTGGAAGGATTTTCGTTTGTAATTTATTCAGCTTGTTGAATTAATAATCTTTCTTGGGTTAGTTTTGAATGCTGAAATTGTTACTTTGGCAGTTTCGTGCTGCTGTGGTTTTGAACACAATTCTTTTTTAGCATTTGTAGTATATTAGAACCTAACTTCTCCATCATTAAGTTTCCATCTCTCTGTTTTTTAAAAAATTCTCCCTGTGGATATTCATCATTTTAAAATGATGGAGATACTTCTGTCCTTGTTTTGTGAGGCCTGTGAGTGGTTGCTTTTAATCAGATTGACCTGGGTCTGTATTTTCCTATTTATTTCATCGCAGTGATTACTAACTTCATTTTTTAAACAGAAACATCCTTTATATATTACTGTAGCATTTAAAGATGCAATAAAAAGCATCTACTGAACAGAATAATTAGTATTTAACTGGGCAATAGGAATCAACAGTGTGACGTTACAAATACCTGGGCTTCCCAAATGAAGTACTGAGAAAAAGTAATTGAATTAGGAAATCTGGATTTGCTTCGGAGTTTGGATTAGAAACAGTTTGGGAATCTTAGTTCTGTAGCCTGAAATCCGATGGGAAAGAAATATAAATATAATAATTGATATACGCTTAATTGGAAGGTTTCATGGAAAGTCTTTTTTTGGAGAAACTCCTGAAAATGTGATGCCAAAAATGTCAACAGGAATTTGATATGTTTTCATTGAGTTTTCAATCATGTAGGGAACGAACGCATGGGCATTGTCCCGAATTTGATTTTTCCCTTTTCTGTAGATTTTCCCTAAACACTATGTAATATTTCTTCAAACTGCATGTTTCCTGTCATTACAGGGCTGTGAAAATATTTGCAGATACCTCACATCCTAGACACAAACTGCTTCAACTCCTACCCTCAAAACGACGCTATAGAGCACTGCACATCAGAACAACTAGACACAAGAACAGTTTTTTTCCAAACGCCATCACTCTGCTAAACAAATAATTCCCTAAACACTGTCAAACTATTTACTAAGTCTGCACTACTATTAATCTTCTCATCGTTCCCATCACCCATCTCCTCCCACTAATGACTGTATGACTGTAACTTTGTTTCTTGTATTCTTACGATGTATATTGACTGGTTCCTAAGATGATTTGATTGCTTATTTGTACCTGGACTATCATTAGGTGTTGTACCTTATGATTCTTGACAAATGTATCTTTTCTTTTATGTACACTGAGAGCATATGCACCAAGACAAATTCGGAAGGCCGAAAATCAGCTGGCCAGCGCGCTGGAGCTGACATAGGGCAATGCCTCATGTACCCTCAGATAGGGCTCCGCGTGCCACCTGTGGCATGCGTGCCATAGGTTCGTCATCAGGGTTTTAGTCTATAATGATTTCTATTGAATCGGTACGTTTAATTCTTTGCTTAGTGTGCAAATGGTGCGTGTTCTTGCTTGATTCCAGTCTGTATGATCAAGAAAGGCTATGGAGTGTCCAGAAGACATCTCATCTGTCAATGAAGATGGTACCATCAGCCAAAGCTGCATTCGCTGGATCACTTAGCCATTTCAATAAGACAAGAGATGCCATCCAGTTCACACCATTGTGTTTTTCTGGATCCTAACCATTGTGAACAACATTTCTTTAATATACCATCTCCACTTACTTTTAAGTCCCCACACATCTCTTTTCATACGGATCTCTTTTCATACTGATGCAGCTTTAGAGTTGAAAGGTGTTTATGAAATTTATTGTTGTGTGTGTGCACGCGCGCATGTAGATATATATATATATGTGTGTGTGTGTGTGTGTGTGTGTATTTGTTGAATCACTGAAGAATTTTACATAGTGGACTTTATCTTTCCAGTAACCAATTTTTTCCCCCTGTGGTGTCTCAGAACACTCATTAATTTTTCACAGGCTTGTGATGGATAGTTTTTATTTATTCACGTCTGAGATTCTGTTGCTTGAAAAGGGCTCATTTTCTAACATTACATATTCATGGCTTGGGATAGATGGGGAAAGGAACTTATTATTAATATGTCACAGTGGGAAAGTTACTTTGGGTTCATTTGAGAACCTTGTTAAATTTGGTGCGGTCAGCAGACGCTGCTGAAATTTTTCGATAACGCTTTATTGTCGAAGGCAAAAAGGGTCAGTGATTGTTTCTTGTCTAAACAAAAAGTCTGATCGTTTCTTAATGCATTTTCAGTGTTGTTGCAGTTGCAGGCGGGAGACTGTCAGAAGGAAGAATGTGGCTAAGCGTGATATATTTAGAAGTTAGCACCCTAGTTGCTGAAAACATGGCTTCTTCACAATTAACAAAACCTATCTAAGGGTGTGGAATTGATCAATCTACCTGCTGGAATTTTCAAGGTTGCTCTCCTAGCTTTCTGATGTTTGCTAGATTACAATACAGAGAGATTTTAGTTTTGCTTGTATTGTTTCAGAGAGAAAAAAAATCTGTTGTTGGTACAGATTTATATGCTATTTGCTTAGAACAGGGTCAGCAACCCGCGGCTCTGGAGCCGCATGTGGCTCTTTCATCCCTCTGCTGCGGTTCCCTGTCGCTCAAAATATGCGTCACAACCGCCAATGTGTGATACCCGCTGGCACGCGATATATTGAGCTTTTCGACCCCCGGTAGACCAACCATGGATAAATCCAAGAAAAGAAAAGTCTCAGAAGAAAACAGAAATAGTCAGGCACAGGAAGGGTTTTGTGGCTCCCGGTGTTTTCTTTTCTGTGGGAAACGGGTCGAAGTGGCTCTTTGAGTGTTTAAGGTTGCCGACCCCTGGCGTAGAAAATCATACTGCAGATAAAGACGGATTCGGGGTTCACTAAAGCCTATGCTTGTCACCTCCACGCTTACCACTTCAGTAGTGAGAAATTCCGGATTCTAGTATTTATTTGAGTGAGGGAACCTTTTTGTAAGATTTGCTTTATTGAAATAAATGGGATTGAGTATAAATTGTGGAAAAGAGGCATTCTTACTAGGAAGAATATCCATTGTCCCAGCTACTGATTCTTGGAGATAAGTTCTGCATCTTCAGGGTACCTTGTACCAAAACAAAAGTCTGCCTTCTTCAGAACCATGTTTTTTTTTAATTTCATGGGTATATCTGATGCATGCACTCATTTATCAGATATCTGTCCCCACTCACATCCTGCCAATTCAGAGATATAAGGTCATTTCCTTGTGGAGGCTCAGGTAGGTATCTCAGAGAGGTCTGGATCGAAGAGATGAAGAGTTTCAAGGGAATATGGGAGCATAACGTACCTGAAGGCCATTCCATATGAGCAGTCAAAGATTTGTTGAAGTGTAGATCAATTAAACTGAAAATATAGGAGGGTGAATTTGATTATGAAGAAAGGGGACTAACCACTTTTTCCTCAATGGAATCAATTATTTAAAGAAGTGTTAGTAGAGCAGGTATCTGGAAATACTTTTCTGTTAAGTTTCCTGAACTGAGCAGAGGTTTAGGCTAGATGATTACACCAGCACTTTGATTCTAGGATCGGAATACAAGAATATTGATTGCTACTAAAGTGCCATATTGACTACTCATAGAACTTTTCACTTCTTCTCTTTGGAAGAGAGAAAGACAATGCCTTGAACATTGTAATTGGGGAATTGTTTATAATGCTGAGGTCAGTCAGGTACAAAATAAGATGATAGTGGTTAGCAGCAGTATCTACCTTGGGAAACTCAAACTTAGGGAAGAAAATATAGGTTTTTCCCACCATTGTATGCCTTCCTCAGCTAATTGAAAATAAACTAGTGTTTTATTTTTTTTTAAAGTGTTATTGAAATCTGAATAGTTTGAGGATGTTTATTTTTGATTAATCAAATTGTAACTGGCTCTTAGTGACCACATATACTGTATTTTTCAGAGTATAAGACGCTCTGGAGTATACCTTAGTTTGTGGGGAGGAAAATAAGAAAGAAAAATTCTGCCTCTGCGTACCAGCAACAATGACTAGCGTTTGGGAGGAAAGCTCCGTTTCGGAGAGGCTGCCTTTGCAGCCTCTAAAACAGTGGTTCCCAACCTGTGGTACGTGTACCACTAGTGGTACGTGAGGGCCTTCCAGGTGGTACGCGAACACTTTTGGGGTCATGAACGATTTTTAGTTAGTTATTTTTTACTTCACAAAAATGTTTACTGCCTAACACAAGATAATCTGGCAACGATTTGCAACTGTTGCCACACGCCACCCACCTGGTCCCAGCGGTCCGAGAATCCAGTTGCTGGATGCGCGGGGCCAAAAAAGGAACGGTACAATTATGGAAATAAAGTGATATCTGATCGAATTTAGTTTCTCTGGAACCAGGTGGTACACGGTGACTGTACGGGACCTCCAAGTGGTACTCGATCACAAAAAGGTTGGGAACCACTGCTCTAAAAGCTCCATTTTTGGGGCAATAGTCTGTGGCAATCCCTGCAGCTCAGAACAGGTATAAAACATGATGCGCCGAAGGGTGGGCGGGGCTACATTCAGTGTATAAGATGCACCCAAATTTTCACCCTCTTTTGGGGGGGAAAGGTGCGTCTTATACTCCGAAAAATACAGTAATTCCTCCATGCCAATCTGTCCCTAATTTGGGTTTTCAGGTCTTCTGATGACACATCGTTGCTGCTGTAACTGAGTCCATCCACTTTGCCACTTCTCTTTTCTTTTTCCTGGCATCAGAATCTTCTCTATATAGCTAGGTTGTTGCATAATGTGACTGAAGTAGAATAATTTGAGTCTGGTCAAGTGAGAACTCTGAGTTGATTTGTTCAGTGATGAATTTGCTTTGAAGGCTATCTATGGTATTCTCAGGAACTTTCTCCAAAATCAAAACTCAATACATAGATACATTAGAAAAATCATCCTTTATCCAAAGTTTAATACTCTCCCTTTTGACGACCTGTATTAATTAGGGGTAGAATCGGGACAACTGGGTGGAGCTGAGCGTTTACTGGCTGGATACCCTTCCTGGCGCCTATGCGAAGTTCACAGTACACAATTCACAGTCACACAATATTTTCTCTTGCACCCTAGGAGAGAAACATCTGCCGCTACCTAGGATTGAACTCTCAATCTTCTGGCTAGGCTCCACAGCTCTCACCAAAGTTCAATACATAGATAGATAAAAATCACCAATTTGCACACTTACTAATACTGTTTGCATACTTACTCATATTTTACCCATTTGAGAAGTCTCTGCCTACAAAAAATTGGATAGTAGGTATTGGTTGATTGATTGATTGATTGCCTGCTACCCTCCTTGAGACATTAGAAAAAAATACTGTTATGTATTATCAGTAGAATATAATGGAATTTAATGCATATTAAGACAATTTTAGTGTGCATAATTTTTGCTCCTTTTGTTTTACTATCTTGTAAGCTACCTTGGAGATCATTTGATTGAAAGGCAAGTTATAAATCTTTAAAGCAAACACATTGAAGGGGCATTCTTGTAAATCAACTGTTGTGGTTGGTAGCACAGTGTGTTTCTTATCTGTGTTCAGTACTAGATTTATTGTTTTGTATCTTGCACTGAATATTTTATTGCAGAAATATGACTCAAACTATATGAAGTTGAAAAAAAATAGAAACAGCCTCTTTCCATAAACAGGCTGGCAGCTCAAGTTATGCTGCTTTCAAAATACGACGAGAGTGCTTGCATTTTGTGGCCATCATTTCGTTGCTAAATTTCCTGTAATATTTGAAAACAAAAAGTAAATGGAAATAAGCAGAGAGGGAAAAGAATACAATAGGGGGGTAACGCTAGAAAACGGCACTTGATCTAAGTTGAATTGATAGAGAAAAATCAGTGTGCTTTGTAGCTGGATGTAATCATACACAGATCGGTGAAAGTTACTGAAGTACATTATAAAATACCAGGTGCTCTTCAGGAATTATTGGGAATAAAGAGGAGCAATCAAATGTTCAGATAGGGGTGCTACCAGTTTGGCCCGGTTTGGGCATACCGGTAGCGGCGGCCGCCGGTGGTCGGAGAACCGGTAGTGGTGGCAGCGCAAGGCTCCGCCCACCTGCCAGATGTTGCCATTTTCT